>JAPMOB010236590.1:0-31581 GCA_029875015.1 Lepomis gibbosus
ACTGATCACACTAGGTCAAGCCTAGCTTTATCTCTTATCCTGGATTTCTAAATTCTACTTTTGTGAAACAGCCCTCAGGAGTAAATACTGACATAAACACTCAACTGGGAACAACGACATGGAACAAAAACATAGACTAACAGATACCTAACTGATAAATGAATAAACTCAGAACTAGACAGAACAGATGACATAACTAACTTGCAGATACAAAACCAAACCATCAGAATAAAACCCCAAAAACACAGCATCAACCACTGTGTGACGGCATGGCCAACAGCAAGGTTGCACAGATTTATGGGCGTGGAACCAGACCTTGCGTGTGGGTCATGCGCATGCGCAGAACCGCCAAGTAGCACATCTTGATAGGTAGCATAAATCGACAGAACACTGGCAGACACGGCTCGTATGTCACAGAGCCCTTTAAAAGACATCTCTTTAAAGGGCTCTGGTATGTCATTATAAGCGTAATAACTCCGATTTTAACAACTACGATAGCTTGTATTCAAATTAGCCACTGAACTCTAACCTTTCGAGTGACACCAGATCCGACCCAATAGGAGCTCACATGTCTGTCTCACAGCCTTCAATAGCCAACGAGAGCCCGCGCTGTAGGGCCAGCCCGTATTATATCGTGGTTAGGCCGAGCCAGTTGCAAGCAATTGTGCCAATGACTGGCACTTTGTGTAGCCAATAAAATTCTGAAAATAACGATATCCAGCTTTAAGTAGGAAGTTCATGATCTACCAGTAAAAAAAAACATCTACGTTGAGCTACGACGTGACCATAGACTAGAATGAATGACCAGAAGACCAGAAAGCAGAGCATTACGGTAATCAATCCTGGAGGTAACGTTAATATAAGCATGGATAAGTGTGTCTGTATTTGCTTGAGAGAGAAAGGGTCGTACTCTAGCAATGTTCTTGAGATGATAAAAAGCAGTCTTAGAAATATTTATAATATGTGACTCAAAACTGAGATCTGAGTCAAAAATAACTCACAGGTTTTTCACCTTACCACAGGGATTTAGTGCAAGCATTTTCGTTTTGAGTTTCTCCGTCTGAGATTCAGAACCAATGACCAATACTTCTGTTTTGTCCTGACTGAGCTGCAGAAAATGTTCTGCCATCCATGACTGTACGTTTAGAAAACATACAGTCTCAATTTAACTATTTGTATGCATGAATTACTAATTATTGCATTTGATACCATATTTTATATTTTTCCTCCTCCCTATTGTAGAGGGAAGCAAACGCCTTTCAGTCAGCATAGGTAGTTTATTCATTTTCCCATACCAGCCCAGCGAAAGGCGACTGAACCAACTACGTTATGTAGGCCCTAAGTGACGTGATGCAAGTCACATGAAACACTTGGTTAATGTTGTGAAATGTTGCAGTTTGGTTAGGCAACAAAACTACTTGGTCAGGTTTAGGAAAACATTGTGGTTTGGGTTAAAATAAGTACATCAGTCACATGATTTTACATACGACAGAACTCACGGAGCTCACATGACGGAATTCAGTAATGCAACTTAACTTAAAAATCAAAATAACTCACTATTTACTGAGTTTCATATGGGACTCAAACGCCACTGTCCTGCATGAAAGTCCTGAGTTGGTTTGACCCAAGCATCCATCCCATCATCCACCCCATCCACGTTGTTATTTGGATTATCTTGCTAATACGTCACTATACTTTCTCTTTTGCTACCATCATACGGCCACTAGAATTCATTGCCTCAATAAATGTAAATATGGCTTTTAATAATGTGCTGCACAAATGCCCTTTTAGGTTGTTTTTCTCAGGGTGGGGGTGGGGGGTCAGGCATGCGTGACCCTCAAACAGGATTAAGAGGCACTGCCTGATACATCTCTCAATCATTCAAGTGTTCACATTCTCTGATGTATGTGACTTGCTGTGAGTACATTTTTTGATGACTGAATAAACATAACGAAAGACAAGTCTTTGTGTTGGCTGTTTATTCCAACAGAATTTCCACAAACATTACATGGACTAATGGGCGTTGTATGGCATGAGGTTGGCTAGAACATATTGAAATATCCAGCCTTGGGGTATACAAAACTGGCACACATCGAACGGTTTACATACAGTTCATGGCAAAATAAGAGTTTGATGTTCACGTGCACTGAAAACTGCTGGAGAAAGGACGTATAGTTGCAAAATGGTATGTCCAAAGATGAGGACATTTGAAGAGGAGGGAAGATCCGTTGAGGCAACCATCGTAGGCGGGTGAGAAATGACAGACGCTGAAACATCATAATTCCTGAACACACTGAAAGTAAGAAGAAAGACTTTGAGGCCAGAAGATGAAAGAGAAAAAGATGATGTAGGAGGCACTGTGACATGTCTGATAACCTGAAGAGAAATGTGTCACTGCGGGTTGCATTCATTTCCCACAAAAAGATGTTATAGGAACATCATTCATATGAAGTTTGGTTACAATATCACTGGAAGATCAGGGATCAATGTTATTATGAGTAGCAACACAAGACCTCATATGAAAATCAATGACTAAAAATAATTTAGCTATATTTTGTTGCACTTTATTGTCAGGAAGAATGGATCATAGCTTTCTAAGAGAATTTACTGGTCAGTAGGTGGTCCTTTTATACCATTCATCTTTTATTGCAAGCATAACTAAGTATTCAGCATAAGTTACCATAGTGATG
This sequence comes from Lepomis gibbosus, assembly GCA_029875015.1. Classification (NCBI taxonomy): domain Eukaryota; kingdom Metazoa; phylum Chordata; class Actinopteri; order Centrarchiformes; family Centrarchidae; genus Lepomis; species Lepomis gibbosus. The sequence continues at coordinate 2,691 of JAPMOB010236590.1, forward strand.
TACCCTGGTAAGAAGTGAACCACTGTGGTAGGACTGAAAACCCAAGGTCAATCCAGAAGCCACCTTGTTAACCTCAAGTCCTGCTCCATATGCTTTTTTCAGTCTTCAATAAGACAAGCCCACTTTTCTACAGCTTCTTATGTTTGTAGTTTTTTAACTTTGTCTCAGACAAAATCAAAATATGTAATATTTACCCAGTGGGTTTTACTGATGTGGTCCAAAATGGACTGGTTTAGGTTTGTGTAGTTTTACATGTTCTCTCATGTTCCTTCATGTTCCTTCATGTTCCTTCAGGCCAAATTAAGTCAGGTGGACTGGAGACTGTAATAGTATGAATTTGAGCAATCTTCCTGTTTATGAACAAGACACTTGTCCAGATGTTTTCTTCCTTCTGTACCAAGCATGCTAGGAACAGCAAAGTCATCTCTGATCATTAAGTGTTTTTTTCCATCTGCATTGTTGCATTTAGCTCTCTCACTCTCACAAAGTTAAACTGTAGATGATGCAGATGGCTTTCATGTTGTGAACCCCTACTTCCACTGTAGTTTCTGTACTGTGCTTCATATCCACCAATATACAGCAACCACTAAGCTTTGTAATCACTGATAAACACTGGCACCTTGTGATGCAGGCCATAAATCTGCATTCAACTTACATTGTGAAATTCCTTTTATTGGTCTTAAGGTGGTGACACTGAGCCACTGTACATGAGTCATTTGATATTTGGTATGTGCTAGAAATTTCCAGGGGGTCTCACATCCACCCTGTGGTGGTATCCATTTAAACTGTGCACACATGTCAATATAATGACATATTTCTTTATATTCTTTTAAATAATAATTTAAGGTAGACAATCTTTTCACCATAATAAGCATCCAGGTATATGCAGTGTACATTACAAGAACCACTCTAATCTCTGTGGAAGCTATTTATAATGTATGAAAGCAGCTTTAAAAGTGTAAATCAGAGGCAAACAAGGTCATAAAACAATGATGCTGACCGAGTTTTACCCCAGTCTGCCTGCCCGCCCCCTGTCCTCCACCAGGCACTGCAGAGAAGAAAGACGAATCAGCGCTCTCTGGTCCACCCTCATCCCTCCCACTCTCACTCAACATCTCTGTATCGCCCCTACCTTGAGTCAGACGTGTGATTCTCTGCAGTGCTGAACACCGAGACAAATACCACCAGCTGTTTATTCCCCAGCACAAAAACAGCACGCAGGCAGGAACTGCTACATCATCCAGCCCTCACTGAAGGTAAGACTCCTTAAAGCTGTTCAGCTGCAGCTTGGGGGAATAGATATAAGGACTGATGTCATATTAGGGAGATGTGGAACATGCTAGAATTTGCAGGTGCGCAGAAAATACCAACATGTAGAGATATTTAAATGTCAGCCTATGACTTAACATTAAAACATTAAAAACTGATTATGTAAAATTAGGCTTGAGACAGTTAGAAATACAAAACTGTGTCAAGGGCATGGAAGAAATGTGAGAAATAATATAATAAACAGGAAGTAAAACAGAAAAGAAAAAGAACTGTGTCATCTTCCACTCTAAATTATGTACAGTCATTAGATTACAGGTGGACTGTGCTTAAATATTTTTAGTTTGTTTACTGTGGTATCTTTTCAGTGTTTTCTGGTCTGTGTACTTTAATATAACGTCATGACCTCACCCAAAATGACCTCATAACAGCCTGGGGAGCAGATCATCACTCAATTTGGTGTGTGTTTACATTTTATTCTTGTTGATCCTCTTTGTAATTTTCTTTTATTTCTCACATTTCCCCTCTTTTTTCTTTAAAGGTGGATGGGTGCTTTGCCATCATGCTCAAGTCTCTGTTTGTGTATGGAGTGCTGGGAGGTGAGAATTATTTTTGAGGAATATTTCTGTTCGGGTATCTGTACTCTTCTAATATTGTGAAAAGGCATACAATAGGGTTTTGAATGAAATATATGTCTACATATTCTCTCATCCCTTCTGTGCTTCTTATATGTCCTCCTGTGTTTTTCCCCACAGTGTTGCTGATCCCAGCAAAATGTGATCTGATCTCCGTGTGTGTTGAAGATGACAATGACCTGAGAGTGGACTGTCAGATCGAGCCCAAGCCCAACAAGATCAACAGCTATGAGTTCTCTTGGTCCACTGGAACCAAAGAGTCCCTCATTCACACCAATGTGTCTGGTTCATCCCCAGATAGCCAGTTCAGTGGCAAAAGCCAAGTGGAGGAGTTAGAGCCGCACGGCTACAGAATGACCCTGACCGGCTTCACAGACACACTCCCACACAACACCACCTACATGTGCAAAATATCCGGGGTGCCTGCCAGAGTCACGGTGGACAAAGGTAGGTGGATCCACTGTGTTGTGTGTATGTGTGGATCTGGGGGAGTGAGCATGAGAATAAGTGAGTGGGAGACATATACGACATAACTGTTTATATCCCACTTTTCTTCCTCTGCAGAGCAACTTGTCCCATGTTCTGCTGTGAGCGTGTTCCTGAAGAGCTCCTGCTCCTGGATCATTTGTCTGCTGCTTTTCTTCTGTCAAACACGCAGCTAAAAAGAACAAAACAACCATGCAGGCTTGTCACACATCTAACCACGCATACACATCTATCCGCATCTACAAACATCCCCACAATAACACCCACATGTTGATGTTGTCAATAGCTTGCAACTGTCCCTCCTTTTCTTGTCTGCCTAAAAGCACTGAAATAGTATTAGTGTTTTCATAACTCTTTTTGATGAGAAAGAATAAAGATGATTCAAAGAAGATTCAAAGGAAATGTTTATAGATGTACTTTTTGCTGCAGAGACACACCTTGCTGTATGCATATGAATACACTGAGTAACTTGGCTTGTAAATATTACTTTGGAAACTGCAGCATTTGTTTTCAATAAAGGGATGCTATTTAAAGTTGGACATGAACTTCTTGTGAATTTATTGTTCATAATAGTGGCACAGAAGTGCAACACAGATGGAAATGTCACTGCTTTTTAAAAGCTAAGCCATGCACAAAGGCTCCAACATGTTGGAGAAAAGCACTACTAATATTGATGATGACAGCAAATGTTTTACATCATTAGAATGACAACATATGTGATGTTTTCATGTAGGTGGTTAACTGGTTCAAGGAGCTCTCCAGTTGATCTACAGTGCATAGGAAAAAAAGTACACGTATACCCCTTACGCATTCACCACCTTTAATAGGAAATGCCTACCAGGGGAATGAATGAATCTGCATCTAGTGCAGTGGATTTTTGAAGTAAAATAATTAGTTATATGGAGATGACGAGTGTGTAGGCAGGGGGTTTAATTGATTGCAGTTTAGACCCATATCTGTGAGTCATCATTGTGGCAAAATCTAGACCATAAAAGCAAAGGAACACTCTGTGAAAAGGTGATTGAAGAGCACAAATCAGGGGATGAATGAAAGAGCATTTATATCATTAAAGTAATCATTAAGACATGAAAGGAATATGACACAGCAGTAACGTGGTGTGCAAGGACACTCGTGAGTGATGACAACAAAGTACCCATAACAACTGATGAAGGAGTTCCAAGCTTCAGAGCTTCAGAGAATTTGATCATCGTGCATAATAATATTTGGCAAGGTCTTCTCCAGACACAGCTTTGCCATTTTGTCATATAAAAAGCCGATCCTCATCGCCAACATTATTGTCTTTTAAATTGAGATTAAGCCTTTGGCAGACGCTGCGTAAATGGATATGTTTGACCCTCGGTGCCATCCGTAGTGTCTGACAACACAACGATGGCCGCTTCAACTGGTAACGTTAGCAGTAAAGGACCAGAACTATCTAAAGCCGAGTATCTAAAACGTTACTTATCCGCGGATAAAGATGCCAATAAGTCAAAGGCCAAGCTTAAAAAGAAACGGCGAAAGGTTCCCGAAAAAGGGTGAGTCGGCGGGTCCGTTTTTAATTAAGTTATTGCCGGGCATGTAGTGCGTGTGTGTTAGCTGTTAAGCTAGCTGGGGTCGCTATTACTGTTTAGCGCCATCGCTGCTTCAAAGTCCTTGTTTACGAGTGAAAAGTGTATGTACTAACTCACTTTTACTTCTGACCTTCAAGACTTAAAATAGTAGACGATGACATAGACTGGAAACAGCTGGCCAAAGAGGAGGAGGTGATTGAAGAGGATGAAGAGGAAGCACCAGTGGTAAAAACTTTGCTAAGGTTCTGTACGTTAGCTGGCTAACTTAGCTTGTGTCCATTCATTTACTTAAAGTGATCAGCGCGCTGACTTCTCCATGTTACATCTAAAAAACATGCCGTGTATTTTTCATTGTATACATGTTTTTCTGTAGTTTTCATCAGCGAATTAAGGGCTTGTCGTTTAAAATATAAAAGTCAAAATAAAGCAGTGTTTTATCTTGGTTTAAATGTAGAGAAATGTAGTAATGTCAACACAGCATTGCTTTTGTAAAATACAAGTATATCTTAAGATAGTGGGCGATATGGATAAACTGTCACGGCATATGTCATTTTACACAGATGTATCGGTATATATTATGATTAAGGCTGCAAACAATGATTTTAGCCTGTTAAATGTCAGGAAATGCAATTTACTTAAGCCTAAAGTTAGATAATTTGTTTTGTCTGGCAGTCCAGAATACCAAAATATTCAATTTAGGATAAGATCATTAAAAACAGCAAATCCTAACAATATAAAAGGTGGCCTTTTGCTTTAAGAATGACTAATGATTTCAGTGCAAAATGTGATATTGTTAATTGTCTGAAAAATCAAGGTACACCATCACAATGATGCAATAGTCATACCAGTATTGCAGTAATACATTCCTACTAATTGCAATATTGATTATAATGCTGAAACACAAGCAGGGGTATTAAAGAGATAGCTTCTGTTGTATAGGTAGCAAAATATATGATGGTTGTCAAATATTTTGTCATTTGGCCCAACCCTCTCTTGAAATATCATCTCTTCCGTTTGTCTAATAAGATTGCTGAGGTGATTGACGAGAGACCAGAGGAAGTGAAACAGATGGAAGCCTTCAGAACCAGCAACAGATGGAAAGTGATTGGAGGTAATTGGTATTTATGAATGAATTCAAGAGAGTATTTATCTTTGCGGTGAACGCATTTCTTTACTCTGCGTCTCCTCTACCAATAGCCGATGAAACTAAAGACACAGAAGATGGGGAAGGAGGGCAACAGCATTTAGAGCCTTTGGAATTGAACAGGAGTCACCAAGATTCGCCAGAGTTGTCATCAAAGAGGAGGAGACATGATTCTCCTGTCAGAAAGACCCGACATGACTCGCCAGACATATTTCCCACAAGAAAAGGACGCCATGACTCTCCAGACATATCTCCCCCAAGAAGAGGACGCCATGACTCTCCAGACATATCTCCCCCAAGAAGAGGACGCCGTGACTTACCAGACTTGTCACCTCCTAGGCAACAGTCGAGGAGAACAGGGAAGACTCAAAGTAAAGGTGAGTGGTGAGAAGTTATTTTTGAGACCGAACCTGGTCTCTTTCTACATTGGGCAGCGCAATGTCAATGGAAGACCAATCAAACAGAAACAAAATTTTAATTTTATTTTATATTTTTATAAGTATTTCAGAAGACTTTATTGGAAGAATATACATTAATAATAGCTTACTGTGGAAAATAATATTGTGTATCATGATTCATAGTATGAAAAATCCAATATCATTACAGTAAAATGTGATAAACAATGAATCCGTATGGATCCATATATTGGCAAGCTTTATCCCTTCAGGTTTTTTAATGTCTTCCCCTCTCAATCAAACAGGCCTAATGACTTCTTTCACATAAGAAAAGTATGTTTGATTCAAGTTTTTAGTTATATGAACACTTTAAAAATATATATATTTGTTTGTCAGATTCATCACCCACCAGAAGAAAGCCCAGCTCATCATCATCAAGTAAAAAACATTCCCCTGATGCTCATCGGTCACCACTGGCAAAGAGGGCTCCAAATAGGCACGATTCAGACTCTGATCAGACACCTCCACGAAGAAAACCACTAAAGGGAGAAGCTTCAGACTCCGACCAATCTCCTCCTCGGAAACAATCAAAAAAACGAGGCTCTGATTCTGACCAGTCGCCACCCAGGAGGCGGCCGCAGAGTGGAAAGGACTCAGATGAAGATCTGTCGCCACCTCGAAGACCTGGTCAGTCACAGGTAAGAAAATCATGTTTTGCCTCACATTGCAGTGCATATGTTTTTTTTTTTTCAGTTTATCAGACCTATGCTGTTTTTGCTTTTCTTTTCAGGGTCCACGGATGCTTTCTGGTGGGAAGGCAGGTCTCGTTTCTGTAGATGTTTTAAGAAAAGAGCAGGAGGAGAACCGACGCAGAGAAAAAAACAACCAGCCACTAGAAGGTTGGTTTGGCTTTTTCTTTTTTTAAGATACTTTTCCTTCACAAGACTTTCCCTCTCATATCCTCTACATGACCCATACATGCACTTCAAATGCTAACATATGTATTTGGTCATAGTTGTGATTAGTTCTTGTGAAGTCAAAGATTTTATACTTTTTTTCCTGCTGTGACGTAGATGAATCCCGCAATGCTCAGACGGTGTTCCGAGACAAGAGCGGTAAAAGGAGGGATTTAGATACAGAGAGAGAAGAACAGAAGAGGAAAGCTGGAATAAAAGCAGCAAAGGATGAGAAATATGCACAGTGGGGAAAAGGGTAAGTCTGCATAACATGTTTCACACATGTGGTCATGCTAAATGTTTGACCACATAAAGACTATAAATGGTTTTTTGTGCCGATTTCTTTCCATGATGAAAGTCACCTCATGTTTATAGGTTGGCCCAGAGCCAGATGCATCAACAGAAACTTGAAGATGCCTTGCGTGAAGCCCAAAAGCCGCTGGCACGTCACTGCGATGATGAGGATCTTGACCGCATGTTGAGAGAGCAGGAAAGGGAGGGAGATCCGATGGCTGCAATGCTCAGACGGAAAAAGGAACGCAACACGAACACACAAGGTTTTAAGGGTTACATATGTGAACCTTGTTCCCTGAGTTGACTGATGCCATATTTAAAAAAATATATGTCATAGGTAAACGCATGTAGTTTTGTTTTGCAGACAAACCTCGATATAAAGGCCCAGCACCACCTCCAAACCGCTTCAATATGCAACCAGGTTATCGATGGGATGGAGTTGACAGGTACAGTGTGTGTCTGTGTGAAAGGGTGACTAAGTGGGATGCATTTTTATTGTGATGTGACTGTATGTCCTTTTTAATACATATAGCTCATCTAGGGCTGGGCAATGAAACAATAATGACAATCATTGAAATATAATTTTCCTCTAACAGTTTTTCAATTGTTCAATAAATGTATGAGTTAGTCAATTTAAATCACAAATGAAATAGCACTTAGTTTTTCTATTAAGATATTTATTTTGTTGAGGAAAAGGTAAGGATTGGCAAAAAGATTTTACTTAATTTTATTGTTGAAAAAAGATTTCTTAGTAATTGTTTTGAATGTTCCACTTGATTTGTTAAGAGATCCACTATTTGGCATCAAGTGTTTGTCATGTTCTGACCATAAAAAATAGTTTAAAACCACAATTAACCATTTGGTTTCTTCAACTTTTACTCAGGAGAAAAATCAGCCTTTAAAGAAATAAGAATTTGACATTTATTCTGATAATTACTGATATCAAATGATATATTTTTTTATCGTGATAACATTTTTGGCCACATCGCTCAGCCCTAAGCTCATCTGTAGTTCATACTAATGTCTTAAATCTCAAACTTGTGTACAGTAATAACAATAAAAACAATATGGGCGTCTACATTGGATTGAACCTGATAGGGTTCAGTATTCAAATCAAACATGGAGCTGAAGCTGTGATTGCAGAATTAATATTTGATCATCTTTGATTTGTGTTTGTGTGTGTGTCTCGCAGGTCAAATGGTTTTGAACAGAAGCGCTACACACGGATGGCAGATAAAAAAGCCGTTCAGGACGCAGCCTATAAATGGAGCGTTGAGGACATGTAATGGCAGTCGGACACTGATGAATCATTGAGCTGAAGAGCAGAAAGCAGAATATCTAATCTATGCTGTTGAAACAACTGTCACACACCTGACATTTTGAAATGGAAAAATGTTGTTCACCTTTCCAAAGTTTCATATCAGCTATAAACATAACTGTACATAGCAGTGAATTGACAGCATCTTTATGATTTTGTAATAATGGATTCGATCAGAACCAGCCAGAACAGATGTTTTTCATTGTTTTATTAAATAATGTTTTTGTAAAGTGTTGTCATGAGTGTTCACATACAGAAAAGGAATTTGCACTTTACGTGAATTGACATCCAGTCATTTCATGTTATGGAGCAGCAGTGTACTGAACCAAATGTAGAAACATATTTGCTTATTTTTTTAGGATCCTATTTTACTTTTTATTTATATTATTTGCACATTGTAATGCCTTCTGGCCCAAGATAAGTAGATAAAAGATTAGTTATCAGGTTCAACTGTATGAAACACAGTAATCAGATTACTCTCTATCAAGTGACACTGTAAATCAGTATTCAGATTACCCTCTAGTTATGAAGTGGCACTGTGTAAAACAGGAATAAGATTACTCTTGTTAGCAAGTGACACTGTAAATCACAGTAATCAGATTACTCTCTAGTTATTAGTTTGCAATGTGTTAAGCGCAGTAATCAGATTACTCCCTAGTTATGTTACACAAGACATAAGGGATACAGACACACTTTTGTTTTTGCCCTCATCCATCATGAGCTGAACTCAAAGAGCTAAGACTTTCTCTATGTACACAAAAGGCCCTTTTCTCAGAAATATATTGTTCACAAATCTGTGTTAGTGAACACTTTGACGAGATAATCCATCCACCTCACAGGTTTGACTTATCAAGATGCTGATCAGACAGCATGGGTATTGCACAGGTGTGCCTGTTGTGGTTGGCCACTCAAAAAAATGCAGTTCCACTGTATTGGGGGGTCCGTGCTATGTGATGGAACTACACATTTTTGAGTGGCCTTATTGTGGCACACCTGTGCAATACTGTCTGATCAGCATCTTGATATGTCACACTTGTGAGGTGGATGGATTATCTTGGCAATGAAGAAGTGCTCACTGACACGGATTTGTGAACAAAATCAAGAGAAATTGGCCTATGTGTACATAGAGAAAGTCTTAGCTCTTTGAGTTCATCTTATGATGAATGGGGGGCAAACGCGTTGCGTTTATATTTTTGTTCAGTGTACATAGCGAGAGGAAAATAAAACTGCAAAAAGGATAAGGATATCACAGAAACATCTTCAAGTGAGTACAGGCATTAAGTAGCTTCAGTACGCAACCTCTCTATGGTCTCAAGGCCTCAGCCGGTCTAGTGAGTAAGTAGGAACCTCTCAAACGCAACAGGCTAGTACTCGTTTCAGTACGGAATGGTTTTCTTGGTGCTCGCGGGACTGCTGGCTACATTTAGCCGGAGTACTTTGTAATAGTAGTAAACTATTCAGTGTGATATGGTGTTTTGTAGATAAGTATCGAGATAACTGTCGCTGAGACTCGTACATCGAAGAAGGAGAACGTTGTAGCTTCATTTTGAGTAAAAATGGTGGACTGGAGTCCGATAGCGAAGGTGTACGACCCGCTGAAAGCTGGCAGCATCGACGGTACGGACGTGGACCCCCATGACCGGGCGGTGTGGAGGGCTATGGGTGCCCGCTATAAACCCAACAAAGGCGTTGTTGGAGACCCACTGCTCACTTTGTTTGTGGCCCGTCTGAACCCCCAGACAACAGAGGACAAATTGCACCAAGTGTTCTCCAAGTACGGAGACATCCAGCGGCTCCGGCTGGTCCGGGACATCGTCACGGGCTTCTCCAAAGGATACGCCTTCATTGAGTACAAGGAGGAGAGATCTGTTGTCCGGGCCCGCAGAGACGCCAACAAGCTGGTGGTGGACCAGCACGAACTGTTTGTGGATTTTGAGCAGGAGAGGACCCTCAAAGGATGGGTCCCCCGTCGGCTCGGCGGCGGGCAAGGGGGGAAGAAAGAGTCCGGACAGCTGCGGTTCGGCGGCAGAGACCGGCCTTTCCGTAAACCCATTAACCTCGGGGTCGGTCCAGTGCAGGAATGGGGAGGTGGAGGAAAGGAGTGGGACAGACCAGGGACGAGAGACAGGGAGGATCGGGACCGGGACCGACACAGAGAGCCCGAGTGGGGCAGCCGAGGGAGGAGAGATGACCGGGACAGAGGCAGAGATCGGGAGGACCGCAGACACGGAGACAGGAGCAGGCACCGGGACAGGAGATGAAACTGGAGATCTGATCTCACGGTTCAAATGAAGTCTGTCACAACTCCACGGACCACAGTGCAACTGCCTGGCTCAATTTGAGCAAGTTTGAGCCAAGTGGCCAGTGAAGGAGAGTGTGACTGTTGAGGTATGCACTCAGGGGACTGGAAAGAATAAACATGTAAATTACAGATGCCCTTCTTATGGTAGGCTACCATGGTTTGGGTCTGGAAGGAAGTTTCCTGGTTGATGTTCATCCGATTGTACTGTGTGGTAACGTCATATCTACCTGGAGTCAGTATTTCTCAGGAAAATCTGGTTTATACATGCATTTGTAGTATAAATTAAGCAGTAACTCCAATAATATACATTATATACAAAATATAGTTTTTTTTGTTTTACATATTGATGTTGTCCAGCTAAGTGAAGCCTTAAAAAAGCAGTAAGAAAAACAATTATTTTTATGGTACACTTGTAAAGTTCATGTAAATCAGATTGAACGTGTTACACATTTTGTCTCTTTGTAAGTAAGACCAATCTGTTTCTGTTTTTTATTTGAGGCATTTTAACAACATATGTCATACATGCTTTTACTGATGAAGAGGGCTTGTGCATCGTTGACTCTACCAGAGTGAAGAAAACCAAATAAAACAAGAATTATTTTAACTTGTGTGTCACGTTTTTTGTTCACTCTCCATAAGTTACTAATATTATCCTGTTATTGCATTTTGCTTGGTGAAAGAGGCCATTAGATGTGATTATTTTTCTATTTTATTAACAGGTCTGCCCCTAGCAACAGCAGCTAATTAACTGGCATGCTAAATAATCAAGTTCTAAAAGTTGAAACTCGTTAGTTGCTTCATTACTCCATTAAAATGTGTTATTTTTGTTGTGGTTTATAATAGCTGATGTAGATGGCTTGTTTTGTTTTTCAGACATTTCCAAAATCACTTATTTTTCATTGAACTTAGATTTTCATACTGTGTTTACATACAAAATACATACAATCATTTACAGACATGCATAGAAAATAGAATGTGCAAGAAGTAGATCTTTGAAAATTATTCATCTTTGTAACTTGTCCTTAGCTCAGCTGTTGGATCCCTGGTCCTGTTCATTTGAACTTGTTTCACTTATGAGTCACTGGGTGGATTGTTTTCTGTCAAACTGACCGCAAGTATGTCTGAAGTCATCATGGTGAAACGTTAAGCATCTTGTGTTTTCATTAGTTCATTAGGTCTCATATAGTGACTCCATGCACCTCACAGCCTGGTGTGTGTACACATCATCAGTCCATTTGCTCATCAGACTGACCTGCTGATGGGAAATTCATCACCTGTTACCTGGAGGGATAAAAAAAGGGCTTGTGCTGGAAAAAAATGAATTCTTTGTGACACTGATAACTTGTAACAGTAAACAAAAGGAACTAAATAATGTGATTGCACTTAAATTACAGACCTTAATAAATTATATATTTCCAGACACACACACACACACACACACACACACACACACTACTGGATGCGGTTAGGGAAGGAGAACTCATCAGCATTTCTGTTTCAAACTTCTTAACATCTATTTCACTCCAGTTATGTCTGAACTGAAGAGTAAGATTAAAAATCATATGTTATAGTGCTATTTTTGAGGTAAGACAGTAAAATTGAGGCAAAGACACACACAATGTTATTCACTGGTTTATAAAATGTTTATTAGGCCTATACTGTGTTGTATAATTATAACAAGCAAGGGTTGACAGAGATGTGATTTTCTGCAGTCTGTAAAAATAAGAGACATTATTATGACTATTTTTGACATTTATTCATTTATACTGTAGGCTAAATAAATTTCTATTTTATACAGCCAAAGATGAACAGGGTGACCTGACACAGCAGTCTGAGGTGAGGACGTGTGACAAACACTTGCGTGCACGTGTAAGCTGTTGAAGGGTATCACTCAGAAGCCAAGTTTGGTTGTCCGGACGAGGTCGCTCTCAGCCTGCCAGCACACCTGGGGTTTCCGATGGGCCAGCCCGGGTAAGTCTCTTTTTGGACTGTGCTAAAATCGATCCTGTGAGCCAAAACACACACAGACACTGGTGACCTGCTCTCTAAATTAAGCTATTGCAGGCTGTGATACTGACAAACTCGCTCTCACCTGAAGGCGGGGTTGATGCCGATGTTGTCAGGTTGCGGGAGGGCAGGTGTTCGCCTCCTGCGGCAGGAGGACGGAGGAGGGAAATCCTTTTGATACTGAGACTGCATCCCTGTTGTATCTTGTTCATTTTTCACTGCAGTCAATCCCGTCTGATCACAGATTCCTTCTTGTTCGTCCTCCCCTGGTCCCCCGTCCCTGCTGCTGTTTCCTCCTCCTGTTTGTCTCAAGGACGTAGGAGGAGAACGATGGGACTCCTGCTGGGTGTTCTGGGTGACACGGTCTCCTGAAGGGTAATCATAACCTTTTAATGGGTTTAATTTCATACACAGTAATGAAGTATGCCATGAAACATCCCATCTAGCATCTGGTATCTGCTGTAGGCCTACTAAATATAAGAGATCTTACACTATGATACTAGCATTTTTAATTCAGATAAATGCTTTTGTTTTGAATTATTATTATTATTATTATTATTATTATTATTATTATTATTATTATTATTATACATTGTAATTATGAACTTAAATTCCACATCTTAATAGCAATTTTAGACTTTATATTAAGACTAAATGCTACAGCATCATTAGTTCCAGCCAGTACTTTGGTTGCAATGTTTAGTAAATAATTAAAATGTATTTGGGTCAGTAAAATCCAAATTAGCTTTCCTTCTTGGTGTACAAGAAACAGCATTTTTACATTTAACCGTATTTGGATGTTTTACTTTATTACTGCATTAATATTATTTCAGTGTAATGACAATGCTGTAATTATCTTGCAGTATGAATGATTAAACCTTTAAATGAAATTTTAAAAATTCATAAATCACTTTCTTAGTCTCCAACCTCACACACACACACACACACACAGCGCTAACCTTTTCCAAAACAAATATCCACAAAGCGCAACATACTGAAACACTCATGTGTCCATACAAACACAACTCGCAGCTTATCTTAATGCAGATATGATGATTTTACTCCCCAGGTTGAGATAAGACTGCAGACCTTTGCCTCCGTCTTGTTGTGGGACGGGTCTAAAGCAGAAAGCTTCTTGAGATGTGGTCTCCATCTTAGCAGGAGTGTCTGGGTAGAGGAGAAATCCTGGGGAAGTCAGGGCCATAACAAAAAGGGTAAAAAGTGGGCTTTAAAAGTGCCTGATTGTAGGAAAACAAGTTATCTGGTTTTAAATGTATATACTCAAAGTACTGTGCATGGTTAAAATTACAACATTTTGTGAAATTGAGTCATTGTTGTTCTCAAAATACCTTCTATTTTAGCAAACTACTTTGGAGTAATTCCAGTTAACACATCACGGCTGGACTAACTTCACTTAACATTTGCTCAAATCCTTCCCATCAGGAATTTTTTTATTATAGTGTTTGAGTTGGAAACTTCCCCAAGACAAAAGGCTATTCTTGTCTAAATCATAAGGATCAGTGGGGTCAATCTTGGCTCATTTAGGCCCATTTACTTTAAATGCAGCAAAAAATAATAATAATGAAGCACATAATAATTAAACAACTGCATGTCATGAAAACAGAATCATTTGGCTACATTAAAGTTGACAGTGATTAATCTCAGAACATCAGGAACCCCATCTGATGGGACAGACAAGCAGCAAACCTTCACCTGCCACTGTCGGCGGTTCCCCTCTGTAGGTTCGACTAGGCAGAAATAATTCATGGTAGCGACTGGGGTGTCGTAGGTTGACATTTCTGATGAACATTTTGTCTGTTGCCTCCTGACTGTGCTGTTGGCTCACTGGTATCACCAGCAGTTCTGTCTCGTTTGGTTTCTGGCACAACAAATACTGTAAAAGTGACCAGAGTAACCTACAGAGTACCAGCGTGTTCACTAGCAGTAGAACGTAGGAACAGCTGCACAGCATGGATTAAAACAATGTGTATGCATTTCAAATAACAACCAGTATAAAGCCTTAAAACAGGTATGCGGAGAGTTATTTACTGTGTTGCTTACCTTACATGTAGAAGAAAACACAGGTTGTGGTGTAATTCTGCAGTTTTTCCCTATACTGTTTCTATGGCTGTATACAGAGCTACTTAAAGCTTGTTTACTGCAGTAGTCATGGTGTTCTATTATTCTCCAGTGAGTGACAGATATAGTAGTTACCAACTGAGACAATACAGCAGATGGGCCACCAACAGAGAGTGGAAACTTTGCCGTGGCTGCTTGGACAGAGGGTTTTAAAGGGGGACATGGTCCAGTATGAAAGCTTCTTAAGTAGGGCAGTAAGTAAGAAACTTCAGAAAGCTAGAACTGCTGAGCTGGGCCTTTTCCTGAAGTCTAAACTGTTATGTCTTGCATCATTGAGATTGCATGAGTAAGCTAAGCATAATGATGATAAAATACATTTGACTGAAGTTGTGTTTAGTCAAAAAATGAAAAAGAAGAGAAGAGAAGAAACCATGTTGTCTTTTCAGTGGTTGCCCCAGAGCATTTGGCCTGCACTCAGCAATGCACTGTGCCTCCCAGTGTTCAGCGGGCATAAATCCCAACTGTATTTTTTCACATTAGAGGGCTTGTTTTGACCTGTAACTTTTCAGAAGGGAACCTTATACTTGTACATAAATCATTTCACTTAATGCGTTTTAAGGAATTCTCTGTTTGGAGAACGCCCCTGCAAATGTACAAGTCTTCTATTGATAATACTGTAGTTTATGTGAGTTGTGGGCTAAAGGATGTACTGTAAGAAATCATTTAAAGCTCATTTGTCACATACTTTTAGATTTGTGTGTGCATATTTTCACCAGAGTATGTCAGTTAACTTGAATTATGTCCTACTGTGTGCAGCAACAGATCATCTTTTGAAAAGCAAATCTCATTCACAATTTAGGTATCCACTGAATCTCACTGCACAAGATAAATAAAACATACATAACAATCTAAACTTGCATTTGAGAGCTACATGTTTTCTTTGACAGTTATTTATATGAAAATGTATACTGTTATCACTTCAGGGAAACACACTGTTGAACTCCTATTTATATCTTATTTATTTTTTATAATTGTCCTGGACATTTTTTCCACCCGCTCCATCTTATACTTTGTAAAAGAAACCTAATTCAAAGTTCAACACGTTCAGCTTATTTGGGTGATGTGTGCTTCTATTCAAAACTTTAATATCTTTTACACTTTTCATAAAACATTCTTAACATAGAAATGAATCAGGGGTCATAATTCAAACCCCTATAACACAAAGACTCACACAAGAGATGCCTCAATTGTTTTTTGTAGAGCTTTCACTTAAGTTGTAGGCTACTCTTAACCCAAAGCTGAACTGACAGACTATAAGGATTTGCTTTTCATCTGACCCATCTTTCTTATATCACCCAGCATTCAACTGACATTTCACTTATTTTCAGTTCTTACACTGCGACTGAGTCTTCAATTTCCAATAATAAGCACTTTCACTTCAGCTGGCACTGACACTTTCAAGCTCTTTCAGACCTTACAGTGCCTTAACTTAATTGCTTTAATATCTTCAATTTCAACTATTACTGCCACACAAAGATAGATTAGATTTTAACAAACAGTTGATCTTAGCAGCTTTAAAATAGCATTTATAAATAAATAAGCAATAAAAGGATTGCATAAAATAATAAAATGGAGTACTAAAACATACATTAAAATGAAAGACAATAATAGCATTAAAACTAACTGGTCATGCAGCTTAGATAGACTGCATTCAGTGCATTATTATTATTATTATTATAAGACTTTGGCAAACTTTGCACTGATTACAGCAGCGCCAGCAGGAGTCTCCCGTTCCCATAGTAACAAGCCTGAGAGCCGTATGTACAAAGAGTTAGCAACACAAGTTTTTGCAGTACTCTTTGATTCGTCCAAAGTTAAGCTCTGTTTCTCTCTTTCCGTGTTTTCTGTATCGACCAAGAAGTTCCCAAGACGTCAAGGAGACGTTATTATTTGAGCAGAGTGTTTTTTAAAAGGTCAGAAAAGTAGCTAGCGCTCGTCGAGTGGCCTAGCCTAACTCTCTCTGTCATAAGCTCTGCTGTCTTTTAGTGTCCGGAAGTTCTGAGGGAAGAAACAGAGAAAGGCATGAAAAAAAGGGAGCTGGAGTACACTTCTGACCAGTTTTCTCCGAGCACACTGAAACGGCGTTTTTTTCTTGAAAATCTCACCGAGGGGGCAGAGAACGCGTTTTACTTTTAGCCGTCTTGTAAACTATCCGTGCGCATTCATTTATCGATGGGTCTGCCGACGTTGGAGTTTAGCGACTCTTTCCTGGACAGTCCAGAGTTCAGAGACCGGCTGCAGTGTCATGAGATAGAGCTGGAGCGCACCAACAGGTTTATAAAAGACCTCATCAAAGATGGAAACATGCTCGTATCAGCACTCAAAAGTAAGCACACGCTGATTAATAACTTATTTTCGTGGGGCAAAAGTGTGTAAATTACTGCACTGCCTGCACAGTGTGCTGCCTTAACAGAGGTACAAAGCAAGGCCATCAACTCAAACAGAGCCAGCGTTCTTTAGTCCATATTAGACTAGTCAATAGTTTATTACACTGAATGGAAGTTTTTGTATGGGCTATAGTGTAAATAACGTGACTTCGCTTATGTTACCATGTCTTAGTCTGCTTTTACATGCCATTTCGCAATATAGAAAATATTTTTTTAAGCTAGAGATGAGTGTAATAAAGAATGATGTTTCATTTGCTATTAATAATTGCATGTCCTCGATGCCACTTATATATGTGTAACATAAAGAGGACACAAGATCAAATGTGTCCTTTTTTGAATCAAAACTGAGATATTTCATCAAAACCATTATGATTTCATTTAATGTAAGTCAGCTTTACACTGAAGTATCTGTCACATAATGGTTCTGGTATAACACAAAGCAAGGCTCGATGACCATGGGTCGACCATTTGTGCTAGTTCATTGAAAATGTACTAAAGCACAGTACCCACTAGGACTGCTTCTACAGTTTCTTTCATTATCAGTTAATCTGTAGGTTATTGTTATGAGTAAGTTTGTAAATTTTGTCTGACTAATAGTATAAACCACAGAAATAGTCAATTTACAATAATCTTAAACAGACAAAAGTGGCAAATCCTTACATTCTGAGAGGCACAAAACCGCAAATGTAGGCCAATAGCATTTATAAATAACGATTAATCAATCATTAAAATTTCTGACGATTCATTTCCTGACTGATCCATTACTTGACTATAGTTTCAGCTGTAGTGTCAGCTGACATGATAATGTCCTTTTAGAGGTTGCTGCTTTAAGATTGTTATTATTATTAATCCATGTTGCATAATCCTGATTTAATTAAGTAAGGTTGTAATGACCATATATTAATATTCTGATTTGACTTTTCTGTCCATTTCTAAAAAGTCTCATTATGTTGTAATGAATACATAATTAGGAAGAGTTTGTTTGGTACCGTCTTATGACATAAAGGGCAAATTAGAAACACAGCATTTGGTTGACATGAAATCGTTCTTAAATTGCATTTATGTTGGTGTTTAACTGTGGCGCAGTTTGATGGTGGCTGTCAGCTGATGACTACTTTCATAAAGCAGATACCTCCCATTTGTTTGGAGTTTCTTTTGATCAGACACACCTATGCTTTGTGGCTGCCCGTGATTTCGTTGGCTCACCTGCTGATTGATGTAGTCGATGTAACCAGTGCTGCTGCCTGCCGTTCACACCCAGACGATGCTGAGTGTGTTGGACTGTTCTGTGACCACATGGGGGGTGAAACAACATAATCACAGCATTGTTTACGTTAACAGGTCAAACTGTGTACAGAACACTGGCATCTCAGTCACCAGAGACGCCACAAAATTATATTATCACGATAGGATGCTGTTGCTAATTCATGATGTGTTAGCATTTGTTACCTTTGATGGGATGTTCTTTCCCAAGTGAAAGGCCTTTTCAAAATCTGGGTTCAGTGTCTTCATCTCACAACAGAGTTTCTGTAAAGATGCAGAGTACAGTATATGGACTGCTGTACATAACATATTCACATAAATGCCTTCCCATTGTGTCTACAAACGTCATGCAAACAGGCCTTTTACATCAGTGCAAAACATTCAAAAAACTGATCTAGTTGTTCTAAAGTGTTAATACTTTTATGAAAAATCCTGTCAGTCAATTCAGTCCACATCTTTTAAATAGCAATGTGGATACAACCTAATTTTAGTTTCCAGCAAGGGATAAAGCTGTGCCTTTGTCTTTCTTGGACTGAACCTGACCACAGTTTTTTTTGCTGATCTCCAGGCAGTAATCAGGTATTTAAGTGCCACTAAACGACATTTAAATGGTTTTATCACCAGTGGATAATGCAGTGGTGCGGCTGAAGTAGTGCCTTACAGCAGCTGGCATGTAGGCCAGTGTTATGTGTCTGTGAGAGAGAGAATGCAGCCTTGTGGTGCCAAGTGTTCATTCATTAGAGAATAAAAGGTGGTATTAAACTCTTATTGCCGTGGTGTTTGTACACATAAATAAAGTTCTCCGAGACTAAGGCTGTCAAGTGGAGTTTCTTGCAGGGTGTGGCAGTTTGTTTACATCAGACTTTGACACCTCATGTCTTGGCAGTGGATGCTATGCAAAACTCTTGTAGGAAAATACAATAGTAGTTTATTGCTGCTTTTAAGTAATTAATTGAACGTCTCTGTCTTTCTCAGGTCTTTCTCTTGCTGTTCAACGGTTCTCTCAGTCTCTACAGGAGTTCCAGCTTGAATGTATTGGAGATGCTGAGACTGATGATGAGATCAATATAGGTGAGATGAAACTGCCCCTGATGATCCAGAAAACTGGTAGCTGATACAGCCAAGCATGTAAAATATGATCCATATTTGAGGTGTATATTTTCTTTTGCAGCTCAGTCCTTGAAGGAGTTCTCTCAGCTCTTGAGCACCATGGAAGAGGAGAGAAAACGTCTGGTAAGAACACCTTTGTTTGTGTGTGAGAGACAGAGATGGAGAGAGAAAACCAAAATGCAGGTCTTTTATGCTGTATGCTTTTTAAACAAAGGAAAGTTTCAAAATTGAGGGCATTGATGTTGAAAAGCGGCCATTTTAAGTGAAGTTAAAATGAAGGGCTGGCAGTATACAGTCGTAGGTACTGTATGCTCAGCACTTTAAAGCTTTGTTCTAATTAATTAATGAGATATAAGAGCGTAGACTTTTTCATTCGATATTTCTGTCTAACAACATCTTTTTTTTTTACGTCTCTGTACAATATCCTTCTCTGCATAATTGACCTAAATAAAATGATTGTGATTCATACATTTTTATTCAGTCAGGAAGTGAAACCATAGACTTCTGAGGGACTTTCGTAGACCATTAGACCAAAAGCCCCTTCTAAACCAAGTTGTTATCACCATAGTCCAATTGTTTCCTTTGGCTGTCCACCAGCTGTGTTGCACTCTCACTATTTCTGTTTCACTTCAAGTGCAACTTTGCCGACATCACCAGCATTTCAGTCTTTGTCAGGCACCTTCACTTGATGCATCACGCTGACTTCGTCCCAGTGTGGGTTTTCCCACAAGTCTGATTCACTCATTTGTTGTGAAAACGTTGTACCTGCGGCAATGACGTCATTGCCTTACAGACTCTCTGTCAACCAGAGGCCTTTGTGTGGGAGTGATTGGAGTCTGGCACAGTCTGTGCATAGGAAAACCTCCACTCATGTGCAGTGTACATGCATAGTACACTGCTGTACCTTATGCATAGCCCTCTTTATGTGTGTGTGTGTGTGTGTGTGTGTGTGTGTGTGTGTGTGTGTGTGTGTGTGTGTGTGTGTATGAGTGTGTGTGTGTTTGTGGCTGTGTCCATGGTCTGGTTACAAAGGAACCATGTGGAACCTATTCTGCCATTTCCCCTGTGAGACTGTGAGAAGAGCCTGGACTGCCTGGGAAAGTCTATAAAAGGGTCCTGTGTGTGTGTGTGTGTGTGTGTGTGTTGGTCTTCTCTCTCTCTTTTTCTTTCTTGCTTTCCTTCTTTCTGTCTGTGTTTGTGTCTGTATTTTATTTGTCTGCATTTCTACTCAAATGCTGCTCATAGGTCTGAACCTCTACTAAAACCGTCATTATTGAGTTAAAAGGCCATTCCAGCAAATGGGAAATACCTACCTGTTCAACTTGAAAGGACTATTATTGCAATTCAGCAACACCCTTCAGTCCCTTAGTGTTCAGTTTCATCCTTCATATTATAATATGGTGGAAAAAAAGTGAATGTACAATGAAAGTAGACCCTTTTTTGGGTACTGGAGTGTAACTAAACTGAAGTTAGGTGAAAGTAAAGTCATGATGCATGGCTGGGAAGCTGTTTAGAGTCTAATGCTTAAATCAACTAGAATGAAAAAGCAAGACGTGACAATAATAGACTCATGACCAAAGAAGGCCGAGGCCTAATATAAACACCAGCGATCTTTAGCTTTCCTTACAGCTTGACTCAAGTCTAAACATTAACCACAACTTTCTCATACATACTGTATTGTAGCAGTGGCAGATAAGCTGCTGTTCAGTCTGTAGGTTGGCAGACACTTTGGCCCAGAGGATGTGCTTTAATGAGTTTGGTGATCCTCTGACATTATACGTGCTTTGCATCAGTTGCATCATGTTAGCATTGTCCTTTTGGGCATGTTAGCACGCTGATGTTCATTTAGCTCGAAGCACTGTGCTGTGCCTAATTATAGACTCGCAGAGTTTGAACTATATACAGTCTATGAATTTGAACCCTGTTCCCTTGCACAAACATTTACATACTTTGACACCTTGTTCTTCTTAATAAATAAATAAACGTCAAAATCACAACAAATTTGTGAAGTTGATGATAGATTAACATCATATTGATGTCTTCACTTGAAATATGTTGAACTAGAGAAACTAGTTGTATGATTGAATTTGACCTTTTTCTTCTAAATTAAACAGAAATGTCAAGAAATGTTTCTTTTTAAAGACACAAATGTCAGAAAAACAAAAGATAAGCATCTATTGAGCCATCAGATTTGACAAAACAAGTGGAAAACTGAAGTAAGCATTGCAGCCCCCATGAAACAGTCTATTTCTTTCTTTTGCCTGGTGTTTACTGTTATGACTTGCTGAGGTGACCACTGTGTTTTCTCTGTTCCTCTGTTCCTCTCTCAGATCCAGAACGCTGATGACGTGTTGATCTCTCCGCTCGAGAGGTTTCGCAAGGAGCAGATTGGAGCTGTTAAGGTAAATCTGCAGCTGTTAGAATCAGAGAGTAACTTGAAAGCTGAGTAGATTATTAACACAAGTAACTGAACCCATAAAGTTTGCCATGGCTTTTTTACAAAATAGAACCACAGGTGATATTCAAACCCCAAATTTCAGTTCATTAAACATGTTGCGTATATTAGTTATATAACACTGTGGGTGGTGATCAGACAGATCATCCTGCTCTGGTCTGGTCCCAGTCGGTCTCTCAGTCAGCGGTCGGAGAATCCAATTTGTTCAGATAAACGATGGATCACAGTCCAGTGTCAGTAACAAGGTCATGGGAACGGACGCTGGGAGGGAAGACAGGGAGCGCGTTACAGACAGGGAGATAGTGCCTCAGTGAAGCAGTATAAACACAAAGCAAGCCTGGTGTCTGGTTTCAGCAGCTGTCTCAAGTCTTCTTATTCCGTTTATCTAATTTTTGTTCTCTTCACTCTCTCTCAGACTGAAATAACAGCAGAGATAGCAATATTATGCCCACAGGGTTTAAAAAACAAAAACTGAACTGGCCACAGATATGACTAACCCTGAAAGTGAAATCACAGCTAGTGAAATCACAGCTCATTTCTCAGTGTTGATCGAAGCGACTCTTCAGCCTGTAGAATTTAGCAGGAGTGTGTGAGCAGCACATCCTCACACTGATGTTGCTGAGCAGGAAAGTGTGGTTGGACACGTGGAGTTTGGAGCTGTAGCTGTTATGGAAAATAGCTGATGTCCTAAATAGTTTGGCAGCATCTCTTGATTTTGATTATTAATGGTCCCACTGCTCTTCGTCATAGCTTTTTGGTCCCGCAAGGCTGGTTAGCTCATTTCTATAACCATCTGACCTTTTGTCTCTTGTGAAAGATAAGACACAGAAACATTGTGCACATATTTGTAGGGTTGCAACCTTACTGCAGATTTGTGGCAATGCCAGTCAGACAGTCAGTTGGCCAGTCATTTTGTACCAGACAGAAATATATTGACAACTATTGGATGGATTTCTGTAAAATTCGCTACAGATATTCAATATATTCATTTCACCAGATACCTGCAAAAATAAAGACATATGAATGATGAATGATGAATACACTATACATCAGCATATTAGCATAGTCACAGTAATTAATGTAATGTATAGTAAGACCTCAAAGAGCAGCTAGCTAGTTTTATTGATTAGTCAGTGTTAACTTGCTAAAACACTAAAATGGTGGTAAATGTTAAACCTGCTTAACATCAGCATGTTAGCGTAGTCACAATGAGTGTGTTATGCCCTGCTGTTCCTAATGTAAGTGCAGCCTCAAAGAGACACTAATTTTACTGTAGACTAGTCTTGTTCTTGACATTCCCATCAGCCTCAGCTGTACTTTATGTGTAGTATTAATTAGCAAATGTTAGCATGCTAAAACGCAAAAGTAAGATGATGAACCTGCTTAACACCAGCCTGTTAGAATTGGTATTGTGAGCATGTTAGCTCGCTGAAGTTAGCATTTTCCTCAAAGCACTGCTGTGCATATTTTACAGCCTCACAAAGTCACTAGCATGGCTGCAGACTCTTAGTCTTGTTGCTTTTATTTATTTACTTATTAGGTAGTGTAGTTGGACTGTGTATCAATCCTCAATATGCTTAGTGTATTGATGGAATTGGGTCAGTGGTACAGAGGTATTGTTGAACTGTCAAGTGCTGAAAGCTAGCATGGGATGCTTAGTCAAATTCTTTTTTACCTATTGCTTGATTAGATATTGACTTCAATAATTTCAATAATAACTCTACTATTTTCATTTATATTCCTAAAAGTAAAATATATAAAACATTTTTTTGTCACTGGTATTGCTACTCAGGTATCGGCACTGGTATTTAAAGATTTTAACCCTTAGTGAAAGAGACAGAAAGGGCTAGAGAATGGGAGATATACAAAAGTAGTGTAAGTGTGAAATTCTCTCTGTTAGATAAAAAAAGTGAATTTAAATACCTTTAATAGCGCATGTAAAAATTTACAAGTTTACTTTTATGTATTGCTCCTCCCATCCCTGTCTCCTTCAGGAGGGAAAGAAGCAGTTTGACAAGGAGACAGAAAGGTACTACTCTGTTCTGGAGAAACACCTCAGCCTTTCCTCCAAAAAGAAGGAGTCACAGCTACATGAGGTAAACTGTCTGATTCCTAAAAATACACACCAAATACCTCTCACATGTGTCAGGTAACATAAAGTACTGATATGTGTTTCGTTGCAGGCTGATTCACAGATGAGTAAGGACAGGCAGGTTTTTTATGATGCATCGCTGCAGTATGTCTTCAAGATCCAAGAAGTGCAGGAGAGAAAGAAGTTTGAATTTGTGGAGCCGGTGAGTTCATATATGTGCATAATGATAATGTTTATATGCAACTTTATCACAATTGAAGTGTGTCATTCAATGCTGGGATACGCATTTCGTGCAATACAAGAGGTTTTATCAGTATCAGCCTTTTTGCCTCCTGTGTCGAGTCATTTTGTTCCTTTAGATTTTTCTACGCTGCTGTGCCTTCACAGCTTTGGCCAAATTGCATACTTTCTTTTAGCACATACTGCAGCTGCCCATTCAAACTGCGTACTGGCTGCATGAAGAATGCATAAAACTGAGACATACTCCTTTGTCATAACATTGCGCCTCCCGCCATCCCTCTTGCTCATACTCATACTGTGCAGAGGATTGTTGGTCAGAATAGCCAGACAAGCAGGCTCCCTTGCATTCAGCAAAATGTGACCGTGGTGTAGTAGGACATACTGGACATATAAAATCTTTTTCTGGCATACTAAATAGTAATGGAGTGGGGTTATTAGAACACACCCACTGTCGCCAATAAACAGTATTTCATCACAGGAAAGTATGGCTGACGAGTCTGTTTTGTGCAGCAAGTAAACAGTGATGTCAGCATCAAGTCATAATTGCATCCAAGCTGGCAATCACCATGTGTGCATACAGATAAGATCAGGGAAAGACATTTAAGCGAGGCTCTGAAAAACATATTACACACACTGTTTGGATGGTGATTAAAATGTTTTAATGATGGATATCAGTCAAGCCCGCTTCCTGTTGCTGTAGTGGCACTTCCTGCATGGAGATCTTTTCAGCCTGACAGAGAGGGAAACTCTTTGTTGTAAAGCAAACATGGTAAGCAAAACAAACAACAGGCAGAGTCCGGGGGNGTTGCGGCTGTTCTGATTGATTGAGCAGATGTCTGACAATCATTCTTTTGTACTCATCTCATTATACTCTACACTTCCATTCTCTAAGCTAACGTTTTCCCTCTGTTCTCCAGTTATTAGCCTTCCTGCAGGGTTTGTTTACATTCTACCATGAAGGATATGAGCTGGCCAGTGAGTTTGAACCCTACAAGCAGCAGCTTCAGTTCAACCTACAGAATGTAAGTGTGGATGTTTACTGCAAAGCTCTAGAGCAGGGGTTTTTGAAGCCTGAGGCTGTTGTCCTCCCCTCAGACAAAGATTGGTAAAGGACGCCCCCTCATCCCCCCTTACTTTACTTGCTTAGTTTTGCTCAATTCCTGGATACCAATGGGATGATGATTATGTGATTTGATCTCATAGACACTCAACACTTGACCCAAGATAGCTTAATATTGCTGTTGACATAAGTTCAGACTACATAAACCAACTAAATAAAAAAGGTTTAACTTAAGGCATTTATTAGTTTCTGACTCTGGGAAATTGGGAAAAACAGTAACATTCACCTAAAAATACTTTATCTCTGAACTCTTTCTTTGACCAGATGACACACATTTAGGCTTTTCTATGTGTGTATCCTTTTTATAATCTAATATATTTCCACTTGTTGAAAATATGTACATCACTGTTGCAGTCTCAAGGTTCAGGGTCTTAGATGTTTTTTCTTCTTTTGATTAAAGAATGAATACATGCAAATGAGAAATCAATGTACAGTAATAAAACTACCTGTATTCAGACTTCTAGCAGCTTTCTCAGTTGCACTCAGTAACCACTCCTTGGCTAACTTTTCAAAGATTTTGTATGTTTCATTTAAATATATATGTAAGCCTTCTTTCAATGCAGTTTCTTATGTGTATGTATTTTGAAAAGGCTCGAAATAACTTTGAAAGTACACGTGCTGAGGTTGAGAGGCTGATGAAAAGGATCCGGTCTGCAGAAGAAGACTTCAAAGCCCCCAGTTGCTTTACCATGGAAGGATATCTGTACATACAGGAGAAACGTGAGAAACAAAAAAATCCCATTTTTTTAGTCTCTTTCCCCCACTTATGCTGTGAAGACAACCAAATGCCAGAATTGAAACACATACACTCATGCACAATTGCACCTGCAAGAAAATGTGTGTCGTGTATTACAGGTCCATTGGGCAGTGTGTGGACCAGATACTACTGTACTTATGAAAAAAGCTCCAAGATGTTCACCATGAGCAACACAGAGGTCAGACCAGTCAGCAGACAGGTGAGCTGCTAGCACAGATGAACAACCACACTAATGTTGATAAGTGTTTTAGCCCATTTTCTAAAAATCATGATACTGTCATGGCTGTTATGAGCGGAGCTCGGGGGATGGACCCAAATGCAGATGAGCAGATGGGCAGAGCAAATGCTGTTCAATGATTTATTAGAAAATAATATTCAATATATATACAGGCAAAGCCAGAGAGGCAGTCCAAAACAATGAACAATAGGCAATGAAAGGTCCTGGGGAACCGGTAAAGTGGCTGAAGAGGAGGGACAGAGAGACAGGCTGTAACAGATACGCTTCATCATTGCTGACCGTTTTCCAAACCATGCCATGGTTTTTTATGTTTCCTGCGTTCCACACAGGCATTTGATTCTGTTCTAGCATTAAAATCCACTAAGAAAATCGACTTACACAGATGTTAGTTACATTATATTCATATGGTAATGTAGTTTTAAGCAGGGACTTTTTGTTGTTATTGAGTTTGACACAATTAGAAAAGTAGGATATGAATAGTGCAGGGGCTAAACACCAATATGGTCCTAAAAGTATTGAGCAGCCCAGTTTCTTTGAATCCTTACAAGACCTTAACACATTTTGCATGCATATTACAAACATATCTGTCTGTTCTCAGAACGGTGTGGTGAATGGTTCGCCGGAGATGTTCAAGCTGCGCTCGTGTGTCAGAAGGAAGAGGGATTCAATCGACAAACGCTTCTGCTTCGACATAGAGGTGGTGGAGAGGTGTGTCCATCACACATGGCTACCTGTTGGATAAATACATGGAGATATGGCTTCTGTTGGGGTTGTGCTCGGGTAAAATTATCTGTCTTTCTCTGCAGACATGGCGTCATCACCCTGCAGGCGCTCTCCGAGGCCAACAGGCGGCTGTGGATGGAGGCAATGGATGGAAAAGAGCCTGTAAGAATATATCCACCATTAAACAAATATTATTGATGATACAGTATCATCAGGAAGTAAATGAACATAGGGTAACTTGTTTGAATTGTCATACTAGCACATACTTAAACATGGTTTCTGTCTTTGTTCAGATTTACACTCTGCCGTCTTTGCTCAGTAAAAAGGAGGAGAGTAAGTATCCTAATGTGTTGTTTTTTTATTTGCATTTATTCAAAATATTATATTAATTGATATATATTAATTATATTAATGTCCTGCAATGTAGCAGATATGCAGGTAAAAATGTGAGTGTTTATTTTTACAGCGTTTCTTAATGTGGCGGGTCTCAACTTTGTTAAGAAGTGTATTGAGCTGATTGAATCACGAGGTATTCCTCCTCCTTCAAATGTTAAACAATTCTAATGATTGTTTATTGAATGCGTTGTTGATTTATCAATATGTTAACATGTCTGTATGCGTGTGTGTAGGGATTACCACCCTGGGTCTGTACAGGACCGGGGGAGTCAACTCCAAAGTGCAGCGGTTGATGACGAGTGTGTTTGGTAAGAAACGCCCTCCTTTCCTCTGTATGATGTGATTTTTCTGCACAATGAATTGCAAGTGCGTATAAATATCCATCACTGCAGATAAATCACTTATTATCTGCTTTCCTGTAGCCTCCACAGCTCCCTCTGACATGCAGCTGGACACAGATGCATGGGACACCAAGACAATCACCAGCGGCCTAAAGAATTATTTCAGGTAACAGTACAAACAGTACAAAGCCAAGTTTTTTTGAATAATGCCCGTCATGAATTAGGAGTTCATGATTTCTAATGTGCACGCAGGTGTCTAGCAGAACCACTACTGACCTACAGACTGCATAAAGAATTCATCAAGGCTGCAAGTAAGATACCTTGCTGCCTCTTTCCCAACACGACCTAACACGAACAATGATGTTGATGCTGTAAAAACACATTATATCACCCTCTCACCACTGGATCCTTCCCTGTGTACTCTGTGTTTCACAGAGTATGATGACCAGATGTATAGAGTGAGAGCGATCCATGCTCTTGTGCACAAGCTACCAGAAAAAAACAGAACAATGTTGGACCTCTTAACCAACCACCTCCTCAAGTATGTACAGATTAACACATGCTGCTTTTATTGTTCAATGACTCGGAAATGTGCCTTCAGTTTTGAGAGCATATCATTTCATTTATTTAAAAATGCTTTAACCAGTGGTTTATGCATATACACATTTAGCCAGGGGACATTTGCAGTGACAACTTCCTGTTTACAATTTCCTGCCAGACAATTAGGCAAGAATGTCAGCCTCACACCATGACGCCCTTCTTGGCTTCAATACAGCCGATTTGTCTTCAATAAAGGCGACATTTAAAACACTCGCTTGTTGAAACAGTTGAAGAGTAAAATCCATCCACGAAATAATTGATAAGATAAATAATGCTAAACTTAAAAGCTGTGAATACTTTTACAGATTGTGGTTAAAACGGACACCTTTTAAGAAATGTTTATTTGCTTTGAATAGAAAAGCAGATCTCATACAAAAATATCACTAATAATTATGATTGAAGTATGCTGATAGCTAAACTAGCAGGAGAACAGGTACTGAAACTTGAGTTGCAATTACTTTTTGCAATATTTTACTCACTTTACTTTCTGATGTATTTTAAACTTTATTTTGACACTTATTCTCCTATTTCTCTGCTATAAAATATATTAAGAATACATGGTAATTGTGTGTGTGTGTGTGTGTGTGTGTGTGTGTGTGTGTGTGTGTGTGTGTGTGTGTGTGTGTGCAGGGTGTCCTCTCACAGTGACCAGAACC
>JAPMOB010236593.1:0-26371 GCA_029875015.1 Lepomis gibbosus
GCTCTTTATGAAAGCGCTGTGAGATAACTGTTGTTGTGATTTGGCGCTATATAAATAAAATTGAATTGAATTGAATTGAAATATATCCACAAAAATAAATAAACACAACAGAATGAAAAACCTAAAAAGCTGTGAGCTAAGAATAACAAAACGTATCCAATGATATAATAATAATAATAGAAATAGCTGAGAAAGCTGGTAAATGAGACATTTCTCTCAGAATAATGCACATTTGTTGAACTGTAGTGGCCTTACGCACAGGTGGTGCAGCTGATATGTGTTCACGCACAAACACGCGCAGCATCTTCAGCCAGCATCGCCTCATGATGCAGCTTAAGTGTGCGCATGCGCCAGGCTGTCACGACTCGGTCGCTGCTGCTGCTGCTGCTGCGGGAGGAAACATGGCGATGAAGGCGCTCAGAGGGATGGTGAACGGGGCCATGAGCGAGCTCTCCTCGGCCGTCAGCGGGAACCGACCGGCGGCTTCGACCGCCGCCTCCCGGGAGCATGTGATGGCCGTGCGCCGGGATTATATATCCCAACCCCGCCTCAGTGAGTCCCTCTGTGTGTGAGTGTATCTGCTGGGCAGGAGTCACGCAGCAGTCCGTCTGTTTGTTTATAGATCTAAACGCGTACGTACGCGTGATTTAAAAGTAATTAAAACAAAATACCGTCACATAAACTGACGGGAGCATCAGACCTGTCAATCATCATCCAGCCACCGCTGAGGCGTTTGGTGAATAAGCTGTGCAGGCTGCAACCACTTAAATCCTTACAATGATTAAGTGATTTTTTTTCTGGAACAATCGGATAGATCGATTATTCAACCGGCAAAAACCCCCAAAACAAACTGCAATAATTATAGTTGATTTGTCATGTTGATACAAATACAGAATAAACTCCTGGCTGCAGCCTCTCAGGTGTGGGTTTTTACTGTTGCTGAAGTCGGCTGTGATATTAATCTGAATATCTTACACCCATGACAGACAAAATAAAACATTTGAAGCCGTGCTTCAGGAAAATGTGGTGGCATTTTTCACGACGTTTTATAGCTGAAACGATGAACTGAGAGCTGAAATAATCCGTAGTTGCAGGCCCTGACTGTGTGTGTGGGCCTCTGTTGGATATAAATACCTGCAGCTCTCTCAACCTGCTGCCAGAAGCTTAGTCAGAAATGTTGTGATGAGCTGAATCTATGAGATAAACCTCGCTGAGTGTTTTCCTAATGAACTGATTTACAGTTTGTTCTACAATGACAAAGGTATTGAAGAATATTGAAAAAGAGACGATATCTCAGTGGGCCTCTTCCTGATTAAATGGGGGAAGGTACAGGTCTGTCCTCTGCTGACACCAGTGTTTGTATTTGTCTCAGAGCCGCATGAATCTGCTCAGGTTCTGTCAGCACACGCTGTGTTTGCTCTGTCGTCAACACATCCTGTTTTCTGCCTCCTCAGCCTATAAAACAGTGTCTGGAGTCAACGGCCCGCTGGTGATTTTGGATGAGGTGAAGGTAAGAACGACCAACCATCTCAGATCATCCACCTTTTCTAGACTGACATGTGCAGGGTTTAAGTTTGGTTTGCCCTCACTTCTCATGAGAGAAAAATT
Organism: Lepomis gibbosus; assembly: GCA_029875015.1. Classification (NCBI taxonomy): domain Eukaryota; kingdom Metazoa; phylum Chordata; class Actinopteri; order Centrarchiformes; family Centrarchidae; genus Lepomis; species Lepomis gibbosus. The sequence continues at coordinate 1,609 of JAPMOB010236593.1, forward strand.
GACACAGCATGTGGATTGACTCGTATCTCTCAGTTGTTCCTGTAACTGACGCTTGTGTTTCTGCTTTGTTCTGGACAGTTTCCGAGGTACGCGGAGATCGTCCACCTCACTCTGCCCGACGGCACCAAGAGGAGTGGGCAGGTGCTGGAGGTCACCGGCTCCAAAGCTGTGGTTCAGGTACTCTAAACTCAACAAAGACTCATGAGGTTCATGAGTCCTTCTGACTCTGCTGGTCCTCTTTCTTTTCTTCTCGTGATACCATGAGGTTCAAATTTGTGCTTCTGAGTGAAATATCTTGACAGCTATCGGATGGATTGCTATGAAATCTGCTTCAAACATTCATGATCCCTAGTGGAACGACTTTCCCCGACTTTTTCTGTAGCGCCACCTGCAAGTCAGAGTTTTCCCTGATCCTGTAATTGTTATCCTCTTAGCCTACAACAGGCCTGGATTTAAAAGGACAAAGCAGTTTTTGAAGTAATAGTATTTTGTTTTTTCAGATAGATGTCACTGAAATAGATGTAAAATGAGAGATTAAAATAAATGAACTGTGTGGGGTTAAAAATTTTGGCAGCCAGCAGTTTCAACCAAGTGGAAAAAACATGAAGCCAGCCTGGAAGTGCAAAAAACTGCAGTTCTTCAAATGGCCACTTGAGGCTGGGAGATGTTAAAATGTCCAACTTTACATCATAAATAAACATGTTTACAGCCTGGTGCACAACTAATGTACTGGGGTGAACTGTTATTTAACTCACCCATATAAACTGTATTAAGGTTTGTGAGACAGGTGGGTTCCCTCTCAGGTGGCGTTCTGCTAGGTGACCAGCAGCCGGGCTTCATTCGGCCACCTCAGTAAACCTTTTTGCCTATTTTTGGACACCCAGAGTCAGGCGCTGCCTAGATGGTGCGGCAGAAGCCACCGTCACTGAGCTTCACAACGGCTCTTCAGAAACCTCTGGCCACCTCAGGCCCTGTGTTCTACACAGTCTGTGGTTTCAATAGATCTTTAATATGTTGATGACAGCGAGCATCAGGTGTGACGTGATCACAGGGTTTATGGAACATTAAAATGTCGCATTGGACGTCATTGTGACTTTAGTACGAGGGTCTGGAAGTAATTACAAAAGGGTCTTTGTCCAGGGTTCCTCTTTCTGTTCGTATTTGTGATGCTGTCATATTTTAGCCATGCTAGCAGCATTGTGGTGGGAATGTAAATGTCAGTCTGTCCACCATCTCAGCAGCTGTTGGATGGATTATGATGAAATGTGGTTCAGACCTTCATGTTCCCTTCAGGATGAACACTGCTCCTCTGACTTTCCATCCATCTGTTAACGTGTCCAACACTTTGGTTTATGACCAAAAACCTGCAGAACTGATGACATTCCCATCAGCCTCGGCTGTACGCTGTGTTTACTGCTAATTAGCTCATGTTAGCGTGATGAAACCCAAACTAGGATGGTGAACATGGTAAACATTCCTGCTAAACCTCATCATCATTAGCATTATAACCGTGAGCATGTTAGCATGCTGATGTTAGCCTTTAGCTCGAAGCAGTGCCGTTTCTAAGCACAGAGAAAATAGGTCTGTGTCTCCCATGAGTCCTCTTTCTATTCCACATTTTACTTTTCTCAGCTGTTGCACAGACTTGCATTTAAATGAACACTGAACAGATGTTGACTTGAGAACTCTTAACTACAGAATACAGTAGGATCCTTCTAACCTGCTGCTCCAGTGCTGTGATGATAATTGTGCAGTACAGATGAACCCTTCTGTCCTTCCTCCACGCTGCCCTCTGCAGGTGTTTGAGGGGACGTCGGGTATCGATGCCAAGAAGACCAGCTGTGAGTTTACAGGAGACATCTTGCGGACACCTGTCTCTGAGGACATGTTGGGTACGACGCACAACACAGTAAATATGTCACATCCACTTAGGTGCAAACTGAGGCGACTTCAGCGCTGCAGCTTTATATGGACTGATGTTTACAAGTGAAAGTTTGCTTCGTAGAGTAATGACAGACTTAGAGTAAGCCTGAATGTCTGTTTATCTGGAGTGTTGGTGTGTCTGCAGGTCGTGTGTTTAATGGATCTGGTAAACCTATCGACAGAGGACCGGCGGTCATGGCTGAAGACTTCTTGGACATCATGGGTACATTGACTGCTTCTCACATGGGCATGCTTTAATGACGCAGCAGGAAATATTCGGTTTGCATGTGCAGCATCTATTAAGGTGAGGCCGATAAGTGCTACATGGAATTAGGGCTGTAACCAGTGGTGGAAAGTAACTTAGTACATTTACTCACGTAAAGTGCAACTTTGAGGTACTTGTACCTGATTGAAAAAAAGGGAATAAAGCTCGACACACAGCGAGTACTGCAGGAAAACAGCACAAACTCATCCTGCTAAAATACAATCAAGGATTCATTATTTATTTTCTTCTTCTGGGCTCATGAAAGCATGAAAGTACAAACACAGTCTGTGCAGTGAACACATGCAGGGATTCTGGTGTCTGAATGACTCTAAGAATTGTTCTCATCTTGTAGGTCAGCCTATTAACCCTCAGTGTCGTATCTACCCCGAGGAGATGATCCAGACCGGCATATCTGCTATCGATGGCATGAACAGCATCGCCAGAGGGCAGAAAATCCCCATCTTCTCTGCTGCAGGGTTACCACACAATGAGGTACACACACACACACATTAATACATGTAAACACACAGGAACACAAGCACAACAACGTTTTAAAGGAAGCCTGTTAACTTCCTGACCGATTTGTTCCGTGTGCTGGATCCTCAGGGCTGAATCTTAATCACATTTGATGAATTATTTCCCTTTTTGTTGGATTCCATTAAGCCAAAGTGGAGGTAGAGTTTTTTGTGTGACTAAAGAAGATTAAATGACTTTGTTCAGATGTTGTTAAAGAGTGAAAGACTCTTATGATGTCCTGCGTGTTTCTCTTCCTGCTCTCTTCTCTCGGCTCATCAGATCGCAGCTCAGATCTGTCGGCAGGCCGGTTTGGTGAAGAAGTCCAAGGACGTGATGGACTACAGTGAGGACAACTTCGCCATCGTGTTTGCAGCCATGGGGGTGAGAACTTTAGATTCTTCTTCGCTTGCAAAAATTCAAAGACACTGCGAAGGGGAGTGAGCTCTAAGAGCAAGTTAACACCCAGTTTTAGCTTGAGCACGCCTCAGTCACAGAATTTAAAAAATGCATTCAAACCCAGACTGTTGCTCCAGGGTCCCCCTTTGTTGGTCAAAGTTCACTAACGTACAATTTGACAACAAACTGCAGATTAAAGGCCAATTTATACTTTTGTCCTCAAGTCTGAGGGGCAGCAGTTGTTCAGTCTGTAAGGAGGTGCCACCTCCTTGATTTTTTGCTTCATTGGTGTAGGCTACTACAAACAATGGCAACTGAAACTGAGTGGTTACATTTTCGGGAGGTCCACGTCTAACTTCCACTAACTACCCCAATTCCATTGGAATAAATGGGCGTGAAAGTCTAAAATGCTGGTGGCCTTTAAGTTCATCAGTGGACACAAACACGTCTCCAATGGGACGGTCATGTAGCTCTGCGTCTGGAAGTGGTAGGCAGCTGGTTGCTAACACAACCGTGCCAATCATCTTTATAAAGGTGATCAATGGCTGGTTATTAAGTAGTCAAAACATTAATTAATGCAGCTTTAAAGATCAGCTTCCAGCAGCCTGGTTCATCAGAACTTTGTTGAGAAGTTGATTGGCATCATATTGGTGGATAATCTATGTAATATTGGGGTGCACTGCAAAAACTGAGCTCTCAAAAACAAGAAAAAGCATTAAAATGGGGAAATATTACTTAAAACAAGCAAAATTATCTGCCAACAGAACAAGAATATTTCACTCGCTCCTGGTCGCCTGGTAAGAAGAAATATTGTCAGACAAAAAATAAGTATATTTTGCCTTCAATTAAGAAAATTAATCTAAGTAAGATTTTAGTTTTTGCAGTGTAGTGTGATATTTATGAATGGAGGAGACGTTTGGCAGGAATGATGGAGGTTCTTGGAGGTTGACCGTGGGGAGAACAGGATACTAGTAAAAGAGAAATAAGAAAAAACATAAGCACCAAAGTTTCTCTTCTCTCTGCCACCAGGTGAACATGGAGACAGCCAGGTTCTTTAAGTCGGACTTTGAGGAGAACGGTTCCATGGATAACGTCTGTCTGTTCCTCAACCTGGCAAACGACCCCACGTATGACCTTTCTTTCTTTTTTTTTATAATTTGCCTGCCTGAAACTGAATGTTATGATAAAGTTGTACCCACACGCCTCCAGTTTCTGTACCAGAATGAAATTCCCTCATTTTGTGGTTGTTGTTTTTTTGTAATTATCTTTATCATTAGCTCAAAGAGATCTGTTGATCTACTGATAAGCACATTTTAGAGAGGTTTGGCACGCACACCTTTATGCCTTGTAAAATCCAAGTGCGTTTACATATCAGCTCCAGATTTGGTACATTGCTGACAAGAGGTGAGGGAATTTGAAAATGTGTCTGAGGTTCACTGTAAGAAACAATTGCAAGTTCATTTTTAATTTTTATGGAAATTATGTATTCATTGCCCTTTTATTTTAATAAAGCAAATGATTAAATTCAGTAATTTCAGTTGTAACATTTAGTAGCCATTAACCATAGTTCTGTGCTGTTTACATTGGAAACTATAAAGCATTAATTATATTAAAACTGGTGGGAAAATTATTAATGCAGGAAGAGGTTAAATTGCCTTTTTTATTGCAGCATTGAGCGAATCATCACTCCTCGTTTAGCGCTGACATCAGCAGAGTATCTGGCCTATCAGTGTGAGAAGCACGTCCTCGTCATCCTCACAGACATGAGCTCCTATGCAGAGGCTCTGCGAGAGGTCAGCCCCGCAATTTCAGTGCATTTATTCAGAAATGACTTCGGGAAATAAGAAATAAATTGTGAATTTACTCACCCTCATCCAAACTGCGTCTCAGGTGTCTGCAGCCAGGGAGGAGGTGCCGGGCCGGCGAGGTTTCCCTGGTTACATGTACACGGATTTGGCCACCATCTATGAGAGAGCTGGAAGAGTAGAAGGACGCAACGGCTCCATCACGCAGATCCCCATCCTCACCATGCCCAATGACGGTACACACAAGTTCAGCCACGAGCTCCTAATGCTAATGACCGCAGTGATCTTAAAGTGTGTTCTCGTGTCTCTCAGACATCACCCATCCTATTCCTGACCTGACCGGTTACATCACTGAGGGACAAATCTATGTGGACAGACAACTTCACAACAGACAGGTAAAGAAGAGCAGGGTCGCAGATTCATTCCTATCCTGTAGAACGAGTTCCCCTTCGGCAGAAACTCCACACATCTTCTGTCGCAGACTGAAAAAAAAAATGGATTGTATCCACATGGTTGCTTTTATTGGAGGCTTTGGATAAAAGTGTCAGCTAAATAAATGTAATGTAATATTCAATTCAGCTTTATTTATATAGCGCCAATTCACAACAAAAGTTATCCCATGCCACTTTTCATATAGAGCAGGTCCAGACCGTAATCTTTGCAGTATTATTTACAGAGACACAACAATTCCCACCATGATCGACTCTGTGGAAAGGTCAGTCACAACTTGGACTCGAGTCAGACTTCATGAATCTAATGATTTTAGATTCAACAAAATCTCTGCTCTAGACCTTGCACGTGTTAGTCTTGATTTGGACTTGGGATTTGAACTGTAAGATATTGGTCTAGACTTAGGACTTTACATGTCATATGTTGGTCTTGACTTGAAACCTGATTTGTGACTTGCTGGTCTTGACATGGGAATTGATTTTTGGTGTTTTTAGTCTTTACTTGGCACATGTTGGTCTTGACTTGGACTTGGGATTTGAACCGGAAGATATTGGTCTAGACTTAGGACTTTACATGTGATACGCTGGTCTGGATTTGCGACCTCATTTGTGACATGGTGGTCTTGACTTGGGATATGTTGTTCTTGACCTGGGACCTAATTTGTGACTTTCTGGTCTTGACTCTGGAATTGATCTTGGACTTATTAGTCTTGACTTGGAACATGTTGGTCTTGGGATTTGAATTGGAAGATATTGGTCTAGACTTGGGACTTGTATGTGATATGTTGGTCTTGATTTACGACCTCATTTGTGACATGTTGGTCTTGACCTGGGACCTGATTTGTGACTTGCTGGTCTTGACTTGGGAATTGATTTTGTTGTTTTTAGACTTAGGACATGGTGGTCTTGACGTGTTACTTTCTGGTCTTGAATTGACTCCGGAATCGATCGTGGACATGTTGGTCTTGGGATTTGAATTGGAAGATATTGGTCTAGACTTGGGACTTGTAGTTGTAAATTTGGGCGCGCCCTCTGGTGGTTTATCAGTGTGACAGCCACATTTTCTCTGAGCTTTCTGTGTAAATTACTGTCTGAGATTTGTTTTATATTCCATAACCATTTTGTTTCTGTGTGTATGAAGCTGGTTCAGCAAGAAAAGCCCTAGCAGAAAGTGTTGGTGTGATGGATTGTGACGCCCCTTTGTAATGTTTATCAATTAATCGACATATGACTGAATTTCATATTATAATTGTCATGTCACCAAAAACAACCAGAGCATTTGAGCCACATTATTTTAATTTATAGGCCACCACGACATGGTGCTAATCTAACGAACAAACAACAACCTTGACTGTCAGAGGATCCTCGTGCAGATCTATTTAACTTCCTCTGGAGCCTGGGCGGGCTGTGTGGGCAGCTGGTGACTCGTAGGATATGAAGAGTAGATGAAGTTTCTTTCTTCCACCATCTTAGTGACCTTGTCTTTCCTTCCTGCTGGTTTAGATTTATCCTCCCATCAACGTGCTGCCGTCTCTCTCACGTCTGATGAAGTCTGCCATCGGGGAGGGAATGACCCGCAGAGACCACTCTGATGTTTCCAACCAGCTCGTAGGTTCATACACACACTTCCTGTTTCAATCTGCACACGCTTACCTTTGCCAACGCACTCTGAAAGTGTGTGCGTCCATGTGTGCGCGTGCGTGTGTGTAGTATGCGTGTTATGCCATAGGGAAGGACGTCCAGGCCATGAAGGCAGTGGTGGGGGAGGAGGCTCTGACAGCTGATGACCTGCTCTATCTGGAGTTCCTGACCAAGTTTGAGAAAAACTTCATCTCCCAAGGTGCAGTGGGGCATAGAACTGAAACGATCAGCCAAGCAATCAATTAGACTATTTTATTTTATATATTAAAGTCATCTCGTACCTTGTAATTGATCAGGCCCAAGTACATTTTATTTGGTATTGCTTGTAAATTTCCCAGAGGGGCTTTCAAACCTGCACAGCCTCTCCAGCCTCTCCTGAAGAACAACGACCCAGATCTAGGGACTACAGATTAAAAGGTGCATGTAGAGACCACACACTACCAGTGAAAGCAGATTCGAGGATCTATTGACAAGAGCGACATGTTTCTAAAGACTCACGCTTTTAATCGTGCTTTTGACGGCTGTTAAAAATAATTAAGGTGCAGTAATCTCACTGCATTTATTTTCAGTCCACCTCCCTCAGAACAATTTGAGATCGACACCACAGCTCAAGTATAGTTCTAAAAACCAGAGTATCAGCAGGTCTTGAAAGGTCTTAAAGCAATGAATTTAGTTTCCTTGAGAAAATAAAAATATTAATAAACTGTATTTATACAGCACTTTTAAAAACAAAGTTAGAAAGTACTTTATGAGATTGAGCAAAGATTAAAACACTTCAGGAGGCAATGAATTAAAATAACACAAACACAGAATAGAAAAGATATCACTAAACAAGATGTGATTAAAAAATGGGGTACTTTGGGAGGTTGGGTGTAGTTGGGGTCTTCAGATCTGGTCACTGATAAGATAAAAAGAATAACAATAATAATAATTTAACCGATAACACATGTTCGAAATAAGATACGTTAGAAGTAATGATGTTTAATATTTTAGTCTTAAGAATGCACTCACCCAGTCCAGACGCAGGACCACACAAGGGATTTACAATAAAGGCTTTCAGAGATGCAGTTCTGGGGACTCGGGGGGCCGAGTCCACACGGAAATGGATATTTTTATAACCAGAGTATTTCCTCTTTCGTTAAAGAAAAATCTCTGTCCACATATAAACGCAAACAAGTGCTATCAACCGCTGTCAAGAGCATGACAAACCAGCTGGCGGCGATATGGCCCTAATCGTACAGTCATGTTGGCCAATCAAAGCCTAATAAAATTGTAAACAAAGTAGGTAGTGGCACACATTGTGACCGTTTTACTGTCTACATGACAACACTGCAATGGGCGTTTCTGAAAACTCTCACCCTGGCGGGGATTTTCAAAAATGTGACCTGATGCTGCCTTTCCGCGTGAACGAACGGCCGAACCGCGTCAAAACAGTCACGGTTAGGAAAATACCCTTGTTCGTGTAGCCAGGGCCAGGATCTCACAGAAACTTGCGTGAACAAACGTGGAGGCGGACTGTCGTCGTCTACTGGTCGACCTTGTGTCTGCTGTGTTTCGCACAGACAAACAAAAGAAGAGAATCAAACTGTGAGAAGAGGGAGATTTAACATTTTGTAGCGCGAGCAGATACACAACACGCTGGGGACGCCTCCGGATCAGCTCCCTCTCATTGGCTGGTGTTCTGATCAGAGGCTCCTATGTCTGAAATCCCCTCACACTACAGGATCATTTGGGTTGGGTTGTAGAAGCCCAAACATTGGTGAATCAACACCAAAACTGTCAACGTGTTAATATCGTGTGTTTGTGCGTCCAGGTGCCTACGAGAACAGGAGTGTGTTTGAGACTCTGGACATCGGGTGGCAGCTCATGAGGATCTTCCCCAAGGAGATGCTGAAGAGGATCCCTCAGAGCACCTTAGCGGAGTTTTACCCCCGAGAAGCCAAACATTAACCGGACACACTCATCGGTATCTCCTTCTGTGTGAAATCTCACTGCATACATACAGCATAGTGATGATGTTTTGCTGTAACCGTCTCGACGCTTGTGACGTTCACAACAAACCATTCCAGCTTAACCAACCAGAAACACACAGAGGGAAGCACTCCAACGTACACGGAGGCTTGTATGAGTTTACAGTGCGAATGTGTAGAGGAAGGGAACAGTGTCTTCATGACGTTACCGTGTGATGATGATGATGAAGACATTTTTATTATGGTGTCATGACTACAAGTAGCCAAGTCCAAAAATAAAGAAAATAATTCACGTTTTCAGACCGTCGTGGGGACTAAATATAAAATTAGAAAGCAAATGCTCCAATAATCCAATAATGGTTTTTTGGAACCAGACACCCGACATCACCATATCTGGATGAGAGGACGCCGATAGCTAGCTTGGCTTAGCAAGGCACATCTGTAATTCATGTTGACTGTGATGTTAGCTGGGATGCTAATGTTGGTTAGCTAAAAACAGGCTTAAAACCAAAAGTACTTACCTGAAAAATGAACTCCCTAGAAGCTTTTCCAACAGCGCTGGTTAAATGCACACAGAGCAGCAGATACAAGTCGCGCTTCCTGGTCTAAGTTCCTCTAAATGGGACCATAATTTACTAAATGAACATCATGCTGCGTTGAAGAAGACTTGAAACTAGCGACTGAGACCATAAACTCATCAGGAAAGTGTTTACTGGGGGAATAAATCTGAGAAGGAGAAACATTTTCTCATAGACTTCTATACAATCAGTGGAGTCGCCCCCTGTTGGCTGTTACAGAGAACGCAGGTTTAAGGCCCTTCAGCACTAGCTTCACTTTTCAGACCCGGAGGTTCCTGCTTGGTATTAATCAGTGCGCTTTAGGTGGTAGGTGGACTTTGTTACCTTTGGACAGAACCAGGCTAGCTGTTTCGCCCAGTTTCCAGTCTTTATGCTAAGCTAACCGGATGCTACATACAGACATGAGAGTCTAACTCTCGTCAAGAAAATTCTTTTCCCCAAAATCTTAAACTGTCCCATGTTGAGTTTTTTTACTACTAGTTGCACTTCGGAGGAATGTTTCCATCAGCTTAGAGAAAGTTTAATAAGGACATGCATTCAACATGTTGGTTTAAGGATTCACGCAGTGCAGTTTGTTTACAAGAAAACTCCACAGTGCACCTTTAACGTTAGTGTTTCGCTGTCCTCTCGGGTTGAAACCACTGCTGGCCGTTGATTGGGTGGGGTCAGAGGTGATGCACCTGTAACCACACCCAACAGTGGAGCACACGTGTACGTCGTTGCAGCAAGGTGAGCAGTTAAACCTCTGGAGGTCAGCAGAAACCCGATTTTCACGGGGTGTTAAGTGACTCTTTAAAATGCACATATGTCCTTAAGTTAGATATTTTCAGAAACTTTTCTAAAAGCTTACCTTTATCAGAGAGTATTCTTGTAAGAGCATATCCGCCTCGTCAAGAACAGAGTAAAGCGGTTCAGCCCGTAGAGAGCTGTGCGATTTACTCCAAAATAAACACCTCGCTATTTATTCTTTAAAGGCTAAAGTGAAGCGTTACCTGTTCAGTCAACATTTATCTGTGTAAACACGCCGCAGCTGCTGCATGAATAACAGCCTCAGCTCCAAAGTTTGATGACAGGCGTGTGCGCTCGTTAAACTTTCGGCTGTCGCGTCCTTGTACTCGCCGCACGATCGTGACACAGACCGTCATATACTGCCATGAGGTACGAGGCCTCGTTTGGAAGAATGTGATTATTTTTATTTGACACTTTTCAAGAAAGCAATGTCTGTAGTGTGAGTGCCAGAAGATGAAGTTACATAAGAGCATTTTGATGTTGACACGTGAGGAAGATGTGCGGTTTGAAAGAAACGTCCCATCATTCCTTCCCTGCTCGATGTTGTTCTTAGATTAGCTTTGTTTTATTCCGTGTTGGTCAGTGATGATTGTGAAATGTGTATACATGATGTACTTCTGTCTGAACAGTGTGTGCATATTAACTGGATGCATTAACCAGCTTGCATGTATTGACGTTGAATGTTCTCTGTCGGTGCCTCAAGTGTCATGAAATAAAAGCTGCTGTCTCTGATTACTGATGATCACATGTGGTGTTTAATATTGTAATATGATTTGTGTGAATCTGCTTCAAAATGCAGCACTGACAGGTAGGGATGGGGGTCGAGACCCGGTTCCAAAAGGACCCGGTTCCAAAAAGGAGGAGGAGGGACTGATACAGGCTGATGTTGTTCTTTCTAAACATCACTCACTGCTTGTGATGTCAGATAAAGTTATTGAGTTAATTTGCTGTTGTAAACTTTAATGTTGCTGCTCTAGAAACAACATTTAGCTGTTTTTAAAATATTACATTAAAAACAACCAGGCTGTTAATTTATCGCAAGTGATATGTCATCTCAATATATGAGGTTTATCGCACATTGAATATTTTCCTCATGCCCGTTGGGGCTCGTTTTACCAAATAACCATGACTAAATAATATTAAAGTATCGATAGTGGTATCGATAAAGAATCTGATCGTTAAGTCGTCTCAATAAGTGGATCAGTATCAATAAAAATAAATGATCCCCATCCCTACTAACAGATTATTTATTGGACAAGATGCATATAATATTTATTTATGAAATGCATCTTGTCCATTATAAACAGGATCCATGTAACATCAGAACCTTGTTAGTATGAGCCTCTTAAAGCCGCAATACTCAGCCTCAGTACCTGCGTCAGGTGAAACTTTCACATGAATCCAGGTAGCTTTAGCTGACTTAGTTTTTTGTATTCGCAGGTAAACCAAAGTTGCTGAATAAAACATGCTTAAATAAATAATTTTAAGTTTAAAGTAACTGAAAACTAACAACACGACCAACAAACACATTCAGTCAGAAGTCTTTCCTGCCTGTATAGTCAAGTACTGCACTTAAGTCCAATTTTGAGGTACTTGTACTTTACTTGAGTATCTACTTTCTACTTCTTGAGTGGAAAAATGGTACTTTATGTCAAATTCATCTGACATGTTTAGATTACAGATTCAGATTATTAATAGAAAATATAATCAACAAACAAATGATGATGTACGATTATAGCTTAATATAAAACTTTATTGATCACCTGAGGTAAATTCCAGTATATAGTACCAGTATATAAAGTAACTCAAATGAGCTCCATCTTTACCAGGTGCAGTATTAATGTATAAAAAGTACTTTTACATTTAATGTTTTAAAAATATTTTGATGCTAATGGTTTTGTACTTTTTTGTACTACTGAAGAAAACATTTCAATGCATGCATTTTGTTAAAGAGTATTTCTGCTCTGTGGTATTTCAGCTATAACGATTAATTAAATAGTTTTGTCCATAAAATGTCGGCTGATCACAGTTCCCAAAGGTCCTTAAATATCTTGTTTTGTCCAGCCAACAGTCCAAAACCCAAAGTTATTGAGTCTCCTGCTATAAAACTGAGAAATCAGCAAATCCTTGGATGAATATATGTCAGGTGTCAATAAGTAATTGATTTTCAAAATAGTTGCAGATTAATTTAAGGGAAGGAGAGTTTAGTTAAATAATTCTGTTGTGTTTTAGCTATAAAATTCCTTATTGGTAGATATTTTACAAAGTAGATATTGTGAATTGTTTCTTAATTTGACAAGTTGTTTGGAGTATAAGTACAAACAAATTTATTGATATAGTGCATATTAAAAGCTAGAGAGCGTGTTGTATTCTATTCAACTCTTAAGCTGATGATACACAGAGCAACTTTTAGAGCAATTGTGCAGGGCAACGTCGCCGTCAATGATAATGTGTAAAGATTACAACTGCAATCCCGTTCGCACACCACTCCACCACCTGCCCTGCTCCGCTGCAAGTTGCTCAAAACATAGTCGGACTTGCCACTAGCAAGATTGCCCAGCAAAATTGCTCAAAAAGTTGCCCAGTGTATCATCAGCCTTACTCAAGAAACGTCTGAGAAATCTAAGAACCTAAAACATTGCTGCTCTTAAATGTGCAGCAACTGCAGATCCCCTGAGGCAAATATAAAATCTGCTTCTTGTTTTTTTTTACTATTCCATGTAAATTTAGAAAACTTTTTTTGTACCAATAGGTTTTGAACTAATACATACATTTTTGAAAAATATTAACTCTAATTCTATTTATACAGCCAATCATGGAAACTAGGAGATGTGATTTATTAACAGACAGCAGAATGAATTACTGTATTTCAGGTTAGTATAGACATTAGGTTGTAAAAGGGGAGTGAAGTCTTTATATCCAGAGAATAAAAGAGTTTGATTTTATGTATGACGCAGATCCATGTGATTTTTGACATGACAGTGCAGTTCTGCAGGTGACCACAGGGAGGTGCTGTTGGCCTTTGTGAGTTCACCACCAGAGCGAGCCTCCAGTTCCTCCCCTGGTGAGCAGAGTTTTATCACCCCGCTGTGATCCAGTAATAAAATTAGGAGGTGGAGAAATTTCCCTCCACATTCAGTCACGATGACTCACTGCTTTTCCAAAATACCACCAGGTCACGCATGAATATCCAACTTAAAGATGAGAGTCAAAGTCTGTTAAGTGCCAGAAGCGTCTGATATAGACCAGTGTTTTTTTTTCAGAGGAGCTTTATGAGAGATGAAAGCTACACTGCAGCTAAACCCAAACACTGGTCCAGACCTTCTGTGGAGGACTGACGTGAACCACAGAGACGCTGAGATAAAGCTCAACTGTTTTCATGTGGTTTCTCTCTGCGGTTCTGTTAAACTGCCGTAACGTAAATGTGTCGGAGCTGCAGGGAGAAAAATCTGGCTTCTAAAGACGCAGAAAAGGAAACAATTTAGATTTATACAATACAGAGCTTATAGATGGTTTGATACCTGCCTGTACACGTGCCGGACAGCACAGACGTGAGGTCAACAAACACATATATTTGTTCCTCTATCCCAGTGGGGACATCTCATCTACATAATGCATTCCCTATGCCCTTATCCTACCTGTAACCATCACAACTACCGTAACCTTAATCTAATTCTAACCTGAAGCCAAAAACCACATCTTCACTCTCAAACAGCATTTTGGTCCCCACAAATCTGTTGGACCCCACAAATATAGTTAAACAAGCACACAACACTCAAAAGAAACTCTTCTCTTGGTTTATTTACCTTTAAAGATCCAGAGGACAGCAGGGTAAAACTGTTTAAAGCAATACGTTGACCTGTGCGATCATCATTCAATAAATCAATAAATATCAGTCATTATGTTTGATTTCCACGAAGTGAAACGTTCGAGGGGCCCCCGGAGGGGTCACGGAGAAAACAAAACAAATCTGTTCTCTTTATTTAGAAATAATTTATCACCTTCATTCTGATGGATCTGTTTTCATTTCATTTTAAACTCCCTGTGCCCAGACTGGTTTCGGAAAGTCTGGAGAGCGAAAACCCCGAGAGGTCGAAGGCAGATGTCCTGCCTGCTTCCAGGAGGCGGACGGGGAGCCATGAGGTGGACTACGCTGACCTCTCCGGGGCAGAACGGGCTCCTGGAAAGGAAAGCGCCTCTGGATGGCGAGCTGACTCTGGAGAAGTCGACAGCCAGATGGCATCAGGACGGGCACCGGGGGTTGATGGTGTCCCCTATGACTGTTTTTGAGCAGTTTCTGAAACACCATGGGACCGGATTAACATGGTGTATGAGAACATGATCTCTTCCTGTCTCTGCCGCCCAAGAAAGAAGACCTGGCCTTACTCAAGAACTGGAGTCCAGTGCCCCCCCTATTTCCTAGGCCTTACAGATCAAGGCTGCTGTGTTTTCCTTATTTAATTAAGATCTTTTTGATGTGTGTAGATCTTATAATGTAGATTTTATTATGTCTCTTTGGACCAGGAAACAGCTTTTGACAGGGTGGATCACACATACTGGTTTTCTGTAGTGGTATTGGTGCCAGTTTTCTGGTTTGCGTGGGTTTAATGTATAGTGGTGCTTAAAGGATGGTGAAGATGGGGGCAGGGCTGAGTCGGTAATCCTTGTACAGCGGGGTATAAGACAGGTTTGTCCTGTGTTTAGCTACTGAGCCCTTGCTGTGCAGGTTGAGAGGCCTGACACCTTTTTACAGCTCTGCACAGGCACGGCAGATTTTTAGGTTTGCACGTGCCACAAATAACATTCTGGCCATTTTTCGAGGAACCTATGTTTTTTGTAACAACTTCATAAAGACTCAAACACTGCAGTCTGCCAGCTAATCTCAGAGAGAACAAACTGATCGCCCTGAGAGAGAACATCACCTCTACCAGGCTGATCAGCAGCGTAGTGGAGGACGTCCGCCACAGTCCCTGAGAGCATTCGCAGAAAACCCCTTACTCCGTGCGACCAGTGGAGCGAAGAGGGCGAGTACAGTGCGCTTTCTCTTGTGTATCACCCCAGCTGTGGGGGAGTGGCAGCGAGGAGGCGGTCAGCACAACCCCACCACCTGGACTAGTTTCAGGCTGCAGGGAAAAATACAGTCTACCAAATCTGCATTAAGTTTCTGAACCTTTGCTCTTTGGCAGGAACGAAGGAGTCGAGGTGGACTGTTGCCTTTGGTCCAGATGCTTCCCTGAAGGCAGCTGGCATCATCATAAAGGTACAGAGCGCACCTGGATACACATTACTGTAAGCTTCTGATCAGAGAAACATGTTTCAGCTACTGGTTGACAGGTTCAGTTGAATTTTCTTTTTTTTTGGCCTTGGGTGATGATAATGATTTGAAACCTCTCCTCTGTCCTCCTCCTGTTGACAGGAATGCGAATGGACGAGTGTGAGGCTGTGATGCTGATGGATGCTGGCAGGTATGTGGCGTCTCTGTCTCTCCACACTGCTGTGATTGCTCACAGTGACTGGTCCTCTGCCACACTGTCGCTGTGAGTGTGGACAGACGGGCTGCAGGAAGCTGTCTGCGGCTGCATGCGGCAGGCCGTCGGTGTTAAAGGCTTCAGTGTCGCTGCAGGGGGCTCAAACTTTTCTTGTTCTGGTGCAATCATGCTTTTTTTATTTATTTTTAAACGTCTTGGAACGATTCACAAGTTAACGGCGGCACGTTTGATGATATATTTTATACCAGACTATAATATGGTGACATATCTTATTGTTGACGTTTCAAATGTTTATCTTAAAGGTCCAGTGTGTAATATTTAAGAGGATCTATTGTAACCATGTTTTCAGTGGTGTATGAAGACCTTACATAATAAACAGTCATGTTTTTTTTTTTGCAGGGCCAGACGGCGTTCGTTGAAGAAGCGCAGTGGCCGAGAAGGAGCATAAGCTTGTATTATGGAGTTTAGGTAGATGGTGCAGACCCCGTAATCACTCTATATGCAAATGACTTGAGTTAGTGACTTGAATTTGATTCGAGAGGCCGTTGGGAGCCGGTGCAGGTCGCTGAATAATGGAGGGATTTGAGTCTCTTTAGGCTGATGAAAAACAAGATGCTGCTTCGTTCTGAACCATTTGTAGGAGTTTCATCGCACAAGCTGGAAGACCTGCTAGGGTCTGCAACTGACCCTTCGCCAAGCCCCGCCCTGAATACACAGCTGGCCAATCACAGCGCAGCATAGGACTCTCTCTAACTGATGTTTCATGGCTGCGTTCTATTCACTCTAATGCAAAATGAGTAATTTTCTAGCTGCCACCCATGGGCACCATAGGGGGGAAAGTTAGGACAATTCCAATAATTAGAAACAAATATCAAATTATGTTACAGTTTATTATACATTAGATAAACAATCATCACTGAAAATAAATATACTTCATATTTTATTATTTATAATAATAAAATGAATGATCTCTTTGTTTTATTGACTCTTGCTCTTTTTACCAGAACAAAAAAGACAATGAAATATTTCTTAGTGACAGAAATTCAAACACAAAGTATTTTCTCACAGAATGATCATTATGAAATAAACGCCTTCCTGTCTGTACTGGATGCTGGACAGCAGTTTACCTTTTAATCTGGATTAAAATAATCCGGTTTGATATGTTATATTGAATTATGGCTGTTAATGACATCAATAGATACAGACTTTATTATTCCATCATGACGGGCAATTTATTTGAGAAGCAAATCGTGAACTGCATCCTGTGTGCAGACTTGCATGTACAAATCACCAGCAGTAAATATTGTGCTAGTACTATATTGAACTACAAGAAGCCAGACACTTGCAAGCCTTTAATTAGAGTTATGTAAAGCTTTTGATGGGACAGTTAAGTCCTAGAGAAGTGGTGACAACAGCTGCACAGAGGGGGTCCAGTTTGATTATTTTGCTCGGGGGCCCAAAATTCCTGGCGGCCCCAGTTCCTGAGGCATCTTGTAATAGTTACAGCAGCTACCCAGAGAGGCTGAAAGGAGAAGTAAGATTTATTCTCTTTCCAAAACCTAAAATAAATCCCGAAAAATGTCGGCTTAGCTAACGCTGGCTAACGTCATACTGAATGTAACGTAATAAAGCCCTGCTGTTCTGCTTTTTAATGATAATAATTAGGGCAGAACGATTAATTGCATTTGCGATATTATCGCAATGTAATAAAACGAGATTTTCTAATCACAAAGGCTGCGATTATGTTCTGGTCACATGACACCCAAGCGGAAAGCAGTCTGACGAAGTTAATGCTTCGTCTGCACGTCACGCTGTAATTTGCCTTCTTCTTGTAAAATGGCCTTAAGCTTGACAGAAGCTCAGCTACATAAACTTTAATGTCACATGGAATGAAAGTAGCAGCCGCCTCCGCGGGTAACTTGGTGGTTGTGGGTGAATTCGTCGGGCCATCTGCGGCTTTGATGGACGGAAAAATGCACAACAGAAAGACACGTGTAGTAAGGTGAGCGTATTGTGGCGATCGGCGCCTGCGTCACACACACAGCCACCAGTCAGCTCAGGAAATATCTGTGAATTGGCGTTTCAAACTAAACGCACAAGTCCGAAAGAGGCCCGGCCGTCCCGAGTAACAGCCTGGTTAAAGCCGGTGCTGCTCACCAGCATGGGAGGCTGCGGGGAGGAGGCGGACTCTGGTGTTGTCGGAGAATTACTAAGCTTGTCTATTAAACACGAGAGGCGTCACTCTATGTTCTATTTTAGTTAGCCAACTTTTGAATTGAACCTCAAACTGAGTATTTTTAGTTTGCTCACTGCGATATAGAAAGATGGACTCCAGGAGATCAGGACTCATTAATTGGTGGTTGAACTGTGGCTTTTGTATTGAGCGCTTACTGTATAACACACTGTGGTGAAAAGGTAGGCCGACCTGATGATAATATATCATATCATTTAATGCCATGACTTGACTCAAATTGTCTTTCGCATAATATATAATTTGATACATCTTATTGCTAATTATAATAATTCTACCTAATTCATCATAACACAGGCCTGAGCCACAAGAAAGAGCAGTGTAACCTATCTAATATGGTGTTGGTCACACTATACACTGATTTACTGCTTGTCCGTTTTGAATACTGCATAAGGTAAAGAGCTTAAAAATGAATCGCACATTAAATCGTAATTGCAATATTGGAAAAAAAAATCGCAATTCCTCCCTTATAATGATAATAATGAAAAGAGGCCGACCAGCTGTACAGAAACACGAGTTGTTGATCCTTTATATCGTTGTCTTTTGTCTCAGTCGTCGGGGGATGCGGTGGTTCACTTGTACTCTGTGATCGGTAGGTTTTAGCTTCTGTCTTTCATTTTTTTCACGTCAGTTTGTGTCTGTTTGAGTCAGTTTGAGATGGCAGACTGAGTAAGGCAGGGCCTGATCTGAAAAGGACAGTTGGTCATCTATCGTGACACAAGTTTCTCACCACCCTGGCTGGAGTGATGGTTGAGGAGCTTAATTTGTGCTTTTATGTCACTGTGGATCGAATGACCGAGAGTTCATTCTTAGGATTAGTATCCATGCGGATATGTCAAAGACAGTCTGTGATCAACAGAGACGGTCAACTGGTGTGAAGGATAGGTGGAGCAACCCGAGACCTTTTGAAAGCAGTTGGAAAGGATCCTGAAGCTGGGGAAGTGTTTATCACGTGAGTGATTGCCGGCATCACGGCAGGAGATATGGATTGGAGGAGACGGGTAGGAATCGGGTCTAGTAGGCATGTGGTGGGACAGCTACAGGTCGGGAGTTCAGATACCTCGATCTTGTTAAGGACTGCTACATGCGCCACTGCCATGAGGATGCCACTAAAACTTAACCTTTAATTTCACTGCAGCCTGTGAGGTCTACTGGTTCGGGGTGTCACTTTTTCACAAAGTCAAGCTGGAACAAAGTCCAGGTAACACATCATTTGTTCTAATTTAGTACGAGACCCTTTTAAATCTAATTAACTATGCTGTTGTCGGGATGCGTGTTACCAACTTTAAGAAATGTAAAGCAGGCTCTGACTTCTGACTTGTATTTACCGTAGCCATCTATAGTGGCCAGAAGTTACGTGTCAAAACAGGAAATGGGAAAAATAGTCAATATAACAACATTCATAAGAGAGTTCTCACTGGATCACCCTGTATAAACAAATGTTGAATTTATGAATGAATTAAAACAAGAATAAAGTGTTTATTCGTTTGATTATTTAAAAGTATTCTCACATTAAGGAAGCATGCATTACAGCTGATGTTTCAAAACCCCAATACAATTATTATTTGTTACAAAAATGTCTCACATTGGTCTCGTTAGGTTGACAAATGGCCCGAAACTCAAGGATCTTCAGTGTCCGACAGAAAAACAGAGAACAAAAATGTCAGCAAAATATCCACCAAAACCCAATGATCTTCAGTTTTATATCAACAGTGGTTCTCAAAGAGGGGTCCTTGAGGACACCATTCATGAGGAACACAGTGACTGAACGTATCACTACTTCGGTCACAAACAAAAGCCAAAATCATTTCTGTTAGGTGATCCTGGGACAAAATCTTATCAAATGGGGGTCCGTGGTCTAGTTTGTGTCAGCGGTCCTAATATTTGAGAAGCTGGAATGAGTTTGTTTCATTTTTTATCTTCACCTCCTTGTACGTCCAAAAGAAACACATTTAATAAAAAGAAACTCGGCTTCAAAGAGAAAACTTTGTTTACATAGTGATAATGTGTGTACTGGATGTGATTTAATGCATTAGACTGTAAATTTAAATTGACTGCACTGATGCCACCCTGTTCATTTTCATGAGCATCCACTGCGTGTTTGCTTTGGTCCGCCTGTTTGATAAATGTTTCTGGCTGTGGGTCAGGAACACTGTTACCGGGTGCAACGCCTGCTTTCTGCCAGGAGTGTATTATGTATTCTGATTATTTCTGTGTGTGTCTACCTCTGTGCACGTGCATGTGTGCAGTGCGGAAAAAGTCAACATACATGACCGTATTTTTCTGAGTGCATTCATATTAGAGGTCCAAGGAACCTTTAATTAGACTCAA
This sequence comes from Lepomis gibbosus, assembly GCA_029875015.1. Taxonomy (NCBI): domain Eukaryota; kingdom Metazoa; phylum Chordata; class Actinopteri; order Centrarchiformes; family Centrarchidae; genus Lepomis; species Lepomis gibbosus. Next base: position 22,012 of record JAPMOB010236593.1, read on the forward strand.
ACCGGGACTATCTCATCCATTTTGTAATTCAGTATCAGTCTTAATTATCTGTGGCATTATCATTCCAATAGAGCCGTGTGTGCGTGTGTGTGCGCGCTTCAATAAGCAGTCTAAAGGGTAGATAAACACACGCTTCCTGCACAGGACTGGAATTATTCATGAGCTGTCACAATATATCCCCGACCACACAACACACAAATAATTGAAATAACGATGTTAAAATACTCACGCATGCACACTCACATTAACACGGGTTAGATGCACTTACACACTCGCACAAGGAGGCTCAGGTCTCATTTTGTGGCCGCAGTAAAAACAGTATAATACAATGTGATCATAATAAATTACTCACTGATAATGTACATCTGTCTGTGTTCTATTAATAGATTTAACAGCTAACTCTAAAAGCAAAACATTTTAAACACATTTATTTATCTTTGTGTCTATTTTGCTCTTTTTATTTGGATTTTTAATCATTAAGGTGACGGTGAAATGTGCCAAACTTTGGCATCCCAACACTGAAGCCAGTATTTATGTCATGACACTGAACTACACGCTCAGATTCTGCGTCAGTCTTACGGATCGTTTCGACAGGGTGCTGTTGTCGTGCTGCACTTCCTGGAAATGACCTAACATTTTACTGCTTCTTCTTCTTCTTCTTCGTCTTTTTAATGACAAATTGTAACAGGCGGACATTTGACTGTCACCCGCCAAAATATCTGCCGGCTTGTTTGCAAACTTGACTTCAATTCTAATAGAAATAAATAAAAACAAACGTTCTTCTACTTTTACATTTGCAACTGCTGCAGCTTTCTCGGCCACCATTTTGACAAGTTTGAAAACAGGTTGGTGGTCCCTCCCCTTCTGCTACGTAACCAAGATGGGGACCGCTCGTTGAGAGGTGGGACTGTGGTTACCTGATCCGTGCCGCCTGCCGCTTACGTGCACGCAACGGATCGGACACTTTTGACAGTGTGAATGCACTTATAATAGCAAGTGTAAGTATGGAAGGGCACGAACTGAGGCACTGCGTCTGTGTATGACATCACTAGCTAGCTAACAACAACCAGCTAACATGTTAAGCTCATTAGCATGTTTAAACGCCGGCCCAACAGATGCAAACTAAAACAATCTTCCTCTGCTACCTTACAGAGCTGGCAAGCAGCCAAGTATAAACCTCTGTATGTAACATCGTCAGCTAAGAATTTCAACTAACGACATGCTAACTAGCAAACGTTAGATTGTGATTTTACTTTGTTTTGTTCAGGACACCTTCTTTAATCCTTTTCATGCCTCTTGGCCGGCGAAAGCTGTAGCCGGAGTTGTAGCTGTAGCCTTTTGAGTTTTTACCCAAAAGGTTAAAGGTCAAATTCACTGTGACATCATAATCATAAACCCCTTTTTTCGGCCATTTTTCAAAACTCAGGAGCAGGAGGACAGATTGTGATATTTCAGAGTGATTAGGTGACACGTTTGACTTTAAGATAATCGTGAACAGGTTCAGAACAGGTTTTTAACAGCGCCTGTATCAAAGAAGTGGACCCACTGATTTGGGGAATACCGTTTCGAAGCCTCGCCATGTTGTTTATCTTGAACCAGTGTAACAGCCGACATTGAGAAATGTGTCTTTAAGACTCTGTGTTGCCTAGATAGAGAGAAACGTCATCAGACAGCACCTAGTCTGTCTCGTGTTAGCTGAGTCTCTCAACTCACGGGTTATGTTTGGCAGTCGCCCCCTGCTGGCTGTTAGGTTTAAGGCACTTTTCAGACCCGGAGGTTCCCGCTTGGTTCTCTGCCAAATTTTAAAGGTGTGTTCACACTGAAAGTGATTTTAATATTCGCCTCGCTTTATAACGCTGGACATTTAGAGTGTTCACACACAATGCGTTTTAAACGGATAAACACAGCCTGCAGATACTACAGCTATATGAACCCAAAGTAAAGCCATGGCTGTGATTTAATCGCAATAAACGGATCAAACTGATGCCGAAATAACTACAATATGATGCCGTTTTGTTAAACATATGAATTCATGCTTTGTCAGGTCTGTCAGCAGGACAACAGCTTTTAAAATGTTTGTTTTCTGAATGGAGTTCGGATCGATCAGGGCTATGCTATGCTAACCCGTTTACAGCACAGTACACATTTTGAACTCACCAGGTAGTTCAACTTCATCGCTTTCTTTTCTCCAAGTACTGTCCAGCTTTGTCCAGTTTTTATATAAATATGAAGCAGTAGTCCAGCAGAACTCCGGTGCCATCCGACGCTAACAACAAAAGTGGAACCAGATGTGCACAGAAGCGCAAGTGGAGATAAATCAAGTTGTAATCCCAAAAACTAAAGTAAAAAGCTAATTTAATAAAAGCAGTTAGCTCTGAGCTCCTCCCGCAGGTAAACGGCATAGCTGTCAGAGCAGAATCCAGATCGACTACGGGGGTTTATTTGTCTGAAAGCTGCAGCGCTGCTCCACGTACATTTCCCCGTTCTTTAGCAGCTCCCCGTCGGCCAGCAGATTGTCATTACACCGCTCGCCAGGTCCTCTCCAAACAACACTCTGAAGCCGCCGGTGACGCTTGGACAATCTCACCACTAACAGGCTTTTGCAACATAGATTTGGCCGATTCCAGATGTCACCCACGTTGCTGGGGACAACACAACAAGTAAACTTGCACAGTACGGACTTTCCTGCATCTCATCCATTCAGCCTTCGGCACGTCCTGCTTTGCTCTGAAAGTTGAGCGTCATCTAAGTCACGTGACTGCAAGCAGCGTACTAGAGCGCACCAACATCACCACATTTTGTGCAGTTATAAGAATTCCTCTTTGCATAGTAATCACGGACGTGCACCTGTAGACTAATTACTTCCATTTAGCTGAGACTAAACTTTTTAGCTTTTATTGAATTTAAATTCTAAATATTCAACACATGCAACAAAGGTTTCAAAATAATCAGCTATCGCAGCCGCTGTCTAACACCAATTACTGTCAGTGCAGCGCGCTGTCTGGCGTCTAATTAGCCAGTGAGCCCATTGATTTGCATGTTTTCAGTACACGCAGAGTGAATGTGACTCGGCCACAGTGATGTGGATAGATCTTTGGCTCCAGTTCTTCCTCTGTGTCATGAGTCCCTGGCCCAGTGAGCCACAACATCAAGGATCATGCATCTATTATCGGTCATGTTGTCAGTGTGTGCAGGATCCACTTGGACCACGTCCCTCGAAGCCGAGTGAGGGGTCGCGTCTGGACATTTTGGTGCCCCGGGCCAGGCTGGTTTATTATTCTGCAACTCATTCTGTCATTAGGACCTTTAGACGTAAATTAGTGACCGTTTTAGGATTTTTCCCGGTTTAAATCATGTTCAACATTTGATATGAAACTTACAGAAACTCACTTCTGGATGTCCTGAATACATTTTAAAATCCAATGCTTATTCTAATTGTATTGTTTTCCCTTTCATTATGCATACAGTGCACACGCCTGCATTAAATATGTGAAGCAATTAAAATATGTTTTACGGCTGAATAGCTCTGCTCTGAGAAAATAACGAGGTACTTTCCTATGATATTTTGTACAGTGTGCTGGAGGAGGGTGAGGACATGATTTTGAACAGCAGTTCAGAGAGAGATGTGGTTTACCTGCAAAATGACACTGAAACAGGTACCAAACGACTGCTCTGCTCACTGCAGCTGGAAGATCTAAAATGAACTGAAATCAGTGTTTTCCTCACGCTGCGCTGCGAAGGACGTCGTAACAGCTGTCATTCCAGAAGGAAACGTCTAGATTTAGAGCTGATACTGTAAATAAAGTCTGTCGATGCTTTGGACGTCCTTACTTTCATTCTAATTTCTGGTTCTTATTGTTTTGTATCATGCACATGATAGTACGATCGACCCTTGCCCAGAGTTAGGTGAGAATGAGAAATTGGTTGAATTTGTGTGTTATTGGTGCGTTGAGGTGCAACAATGGCCGTCAAAGTTGTTTGTCAAAAACCTTAATTGCAAGAATTATGTGGTGAGGGCACCGTTTTCTTTAGTGGAAAGAACAGTTACAACCTGGACATGAAATGAATGTTTTGACACAGACGTTCTACGTTTCCACACCATTCAGAGTGTCTGCGTGTGTTGTCCTTTGACTGTTGAGAAATCCTGACAGGTTTGGACAAGTATGCAGTAGAGAAACGTGTTAACACCAGAAACCCTAACCCTGCTTTGAAAGCTCAGCTCATGATTGGATGTCAGAAACCTTAATTGCAAGAATTATGTGGTGAGTGCACAGTTTTCTTTTGTCAAGTCAGGTTTTATTTATAGAGCACATTTAAAAACTGCCAGAGTTGACCAAAGGGCTGAACAAAGTTATACAGT
>JAPMOB010236595.1:0-37902 GCA_029875015.1 Lepomis gibbosus
CCCCCACACCACACACACACTCCCCCCTTCAGTGTAATCTGACTCCTAAATGGACACACTTATTCACACTCACACACACTTCTTCAGTTCATAGTGTATTCTTGTAATCCTTGTCATCTGGCATGAGTGATGGAAGGGATCAATACAGGTAATTGATCAGCCTTTGCTGATGCTTAGACACTGAAAAAGTTAGTAGAATAGGACTGACAAAAGCATATTGTGCACACACACACACACACACGGTAACAATATTGCAGTAAGTAACACTGTTTGAGGCTCAACTAACATGCTGATCAATAAAATTATGGATTCTGTCTGTTAAATCTGAAACGCGAGCTACTGCAATACAGTAGCTGTCAATTTCAGATGTTTAGATTTACTTGCATTGTACGGCATACTGTATGTCATTTGGAAACGTTTTATCTGTGTTTTACTTTGGAGTACTTTAAAGATTAGTCAGGTATATAATATGTACATAATTAACTGTTCCTAGGATGCCAGATATAAAACACAAAAAGACCAGGTTAAAGACATCAAGTAATGTCAAATACTTAAAGACTGGGACATAAAGACAAGACATGGACTCATGGAAATAGCAGATACTGGTATAAATCATTGCAAAGCTAACACCTAAGTCATTTCAAGACTCTGTTATTGTTCCTTTAAGCACACTCAAATCACTGTTGAAAAGTTTTTAGGCTGTGTTGTTTTAGGCAGACATGGAGGAGACACAGCGGGAGGAGTAAAGATAAACGTCTTTATTGACAAAGCGATTGTTAATTAATGATCCTGATATACTGACAAAAAGTAGTTCTGAAGATTTATTTTAGTTTTGAATGTCGGTGTCATATAATAATTATGGAATAATCTGAAGTAGGAAGTTATCTTTTTTACAGTCATCATCACCGTTTTAATGTTGTGTTATTTCTTGTATTTATTGTGATAAATCAAAGATCTATAGATGTTTCCTGAAGAAAAAAAATCTTGTTCTCTGTTTTACCAGCAGAGAGTGCTAAAGGAGCAGAGCACGTCCACAGAAATATTGCAGGATCATAATAGAAGTGAATGAAGCATTCAGGCTGTGTGCACCAGCTTAGAACAATTTAGACAGCATAGGGTGATTCAGCAGATCCGTCTCATTCATGATTACTAGTAGAAAGAGATGTTGCTGATGTTGATGTTGTTGACTGAGCCTGCGAAAACATATCAGACACAATGTGTGAACAGAAATAGAGGCGTGAGATAGTGCCCCTGTCCCTGGTTCTGAAATGTCAAGCTCCTAACATTAGCTGCCATTGACAGAGAGAGACCTTGACACCCGTCTGCTGGTGGTGGACACACACACACACTCACACACACACACAAGCTGTCAAATCATATTCTATCAGCCACCAGTACCGACGTTGCAGTGCAGTTGAGATTCAGAACGACCCACTTTCCCCCATGCAGGGGGAAGCCTGTAACTTGCAGGTCATTGGGAGCCACTGTTCTGTGCTCACTTGTCCCCCTCCGGACTGGGTGGTGTGGCCCGTCTTCTCTGCTTGCTCACAGAAGGACAGCCTGTACCCAAGTTCACCCTGTTCCTCTTCCTCCCCACTCTTCTTTTCTCTTCCTTGCAGCTGCCCCTCCTTTTATGCCATTTTAATTTATTTAATCAGCTGTTTCATACCCATGTCCCCTAACACCTCAATTCCCCCACTTTCCACAGTATTGTCTTCTTTCTGCATAGTAGAAATGTTTTACTTGCAGAAATCAAAGTGCTGTTGATAGCTGTCATATGGCATACCCACTCCAATTTGATGACTGTTCTTTTAATGACACTTATTCACCAGATGGCAGGGAAGTGCACAAATCCTGTAACATCTCAAAAAGTTAAGCCTTTAACTTTACCCAGGAAGTGAACAGAAAAAGACAGAAAATATTGTGATTATTTGCTGATGTGTTAGATTCATGTTTAGGTAAACTGGCAGAGCTTCTTCAAACGTATTGTGTTGTAAAAGGTTTGTGACAGTCCAAGAAAATCCTTTCATCCCATTTATTTCAGTGTCCCGTGGTCTGACACGACCACTGGGGGGCACCAATACAAATCAGTTCCACGCAAAATGGATTTAATACTAACTTGATTTTCTGCAGCTCCCCCCACTTTAATCCACCCCATGTCCTCTCCTCACCCATTAACCTTCCTTTCTCCTCATGTGTCCCTCTTTGCCTCAAAATAAAGTGCTTTTTCACTGCAGTAGTAAGTGAGAATAATTGTGGCTGTAGCAGTCAGCTGCTGTTGGCATGCAGCTTTCCTAAACCCCTTACACAAAAAAAACTTTTCTGTGACTGTAGCTCACATGCTGGTTTTGTGTATGTGTGTGTGTGTGTGTGTGTGTGTGCGTGTGTGCGTGTGTGTGTGTGTGTGTGTGTGTGCATGGGCACACACACACACACACACATTTTGCAGACATCTGTTCACATGCAGTAGGGTTTCCATCACATCTGGATTGGGTCATTCCCTGTGTGTGTGTTGGTACATGTAGTGAGTCTTACTCTCATCAGTCAGCCCTTTTCAGTCATCATCTCCCTCCCTCATGTCTGTGCACATGAATGTGAATGGTTCATTCATTGGCATATATAGCTGAGCGTTTGTGTGAGAATTTTAAAATCATGTAGCTGTTTCCTGGGCTGATGTCGAGGGACAACAAAGAGACAAGACTGAAAGAAGACTGAAGGGGAGAAATAGTTAGTAGCTGTTTATTTCCAGAGTCAGTTTAACGACAGGATCATTTTTGGAGCCAATCCAAGGATTTTATTTTTTATTTCATTTTCAGTTGAGGGTTTCAGATGGATACTACTTTGATGGTGGATTTATTTTAATCATTTGGGATATAACCAGAAACTTTCTTGGAAATTAACTTTTTTTACATGTGACTTAGCACAGCGTTAACAAGAGGCTTAATTACTTTTTATAATTCATACAGTAGAACTCAACTTTTTTGGCATCTGCAAAGGTTTATGTGTACATGTGGTACTTAGTGTTAGTTGAGTACGCATGAAAGTGAAACCGAAGCACCTACCGAAACAATTTTTTGAGACAGAAAGGTGAAGTCATGGCCCATGCTGCAGCCCACCTGAAGAAAGCTCGTGAGCTTGAGCAAAATCCGGAGTACAGAGCTCTACAGAAAGCCAGGGAGAGAAGGAGACGACAGCGTGAGAGAGCTGAGCGAAAGCGTCTGGTAAAACACACAATATCATATTCACAAAGATTGTGTCATGCTCATTACCATTTTGATTTCCACCACACACATGCTCTTGAGGGGTTAAGAGTATAATGTAAGCATTAGTTTTGGGACGTTGCGTGTGAGAGTGAGTTGTGGGGGTTGCACAGAAGCAGATGTGGTCGGCCGTACACTGTGCTGTCGTCTGCTGTCCTGCTCTCCTCTCAGATGATTTATTATGTAGTGAGAAGACGATGGATGATGGTGGATGCATGTGAAAAATGCTCAAGCTCAGAGGGGGGTCACTTGCTGGTGGTACCACATCATGTAAGGAGCAACTTTTTAGTAATAAATAAAATCAAAGAATATGTAGAGCAAGGTATAAAGTTCAGGAGAAGAAGAAGAATTAGTTAGGTATTTATACTTGGAGTTGATTTAGAGTGGTGGTCTTACTGTTAAAAGGAAGTATGTTTGAGGTGTTCTGATATACAATCGCAACTTTTGCCTGCCAACCAATCAGATATTGGAATTTTCAAAATTTGTTTTTGAAATAATTCTTAGAAAAGGAATGTCTAATCTACTCAACAGATAAATTAGGAAAATGTTGTATTTTATAACCTAATATTTATTGGCAATGCAAAATTGTTTTGCCTTCAAAGCATCAAATTGATTAATTACAGTCTGTACTTTTCATCTCTCATTTTTTACTTATCAAAGATTTATGAACCTTTACCTGGAGGGAAAAATGTTTTAACTAGTAACCTGTTATACTGTAATGACCCCCAACTGTCACTTAATAGCAGAATAAAACATCATCAAAGCAGACAACACAGAGATGTATTAACAATATAAACTCCACAGCAGCTGCAGCCACAAACACACCTTAAAGTAAAGAGTAATCCACCGGGTGGGCAGCCATAAATACACATGTACAGTCCATTTACCAGTTTTTGCTGCAGCTGCTGATTTAACACTTTTCTTTAGTTCCATTTTCACACAGTTTATCACCTGAGCTGACTCTCCCCGCCCAAATAATAACAAGCATCTTTTGGGTAAAAGAAATATCAGGTTCCATTGCATTATTATTGCTTTCCTGAATAACTGATTTAGACTCGGGTACATCCCTAGTAGTAGTTACTTTGAAAAATGACCTTTGAATAGATGAAGCGGCCTAATTTTTGCTGAAATATACTGCCACACACTCATGTTATTTTATCTGAATCAAACCTGTGTTTGATGAATATTGTGTGAGTACAGCTGGTCTCATAATACAGGTCATGACAGTGACCTGTATTATAAATAATGATGATAATGACTATAATAATGACTATAATTGGCCTTGTGTGCACATAATTGCAGCAGCTAATGTGATGTTTATGATACTGAGTAGAATTCTTATGATCCTCCAATGTAAACATAGACTTGGACAGAGTACAGTATATAATTCACTATCCTTCCTTACATGACTGACTGCTGTTCAAATCCTGTTTTTGTTTACTTGCCAGAGAGTCTGAAGAAACAGCAAAAGCAGAAGTCATTGAAAAACATACTGCAACACAGACTGACACGTGTGCCTTCTGTGTACTGGATTCTGTATAATGCTGCTGGTTTGGTTACCTGTTTGCATGTCTGTTATGAACATGTATCTGGAATATTCTGCCTTAGTGCCTTAAAAGCACATGCTCAAATGAAATACCATGCACACGGGTTGAACGACAAGTTTTCTGAACCATTTCTACATATCTTTTTCTACATTCCCCTAATGAAGAACAATGTGTCCTGCGTAAGGTTGTAAGTTACCAAAATTTGATCTGAGCACTACATTCAGCCTGGACTTCTTTCACTCCATTATGCTCCTTGGCTTTCCTGGAGAGCACCATAGGCCATGCGGTCTACAGCCTGACTCAAACCCAGCTGTCATGCACCCCACCCTGGGTACACGCAGCAAGGGGTTGTTGTCTTCACTGAAGAGAGGGTCTGGAATGGTAAAAATAGCCAGTGAGGGTTAAATGTTTATGGCTGCAGTTGGTATCATATAGAGAGAGAGGAGTGCTAGAGGAAGTATAGACAGGACTGGGCCTTGGATAGGCTGAGCTCACACACTAGGGCAGAGGTATTTAGGCCGGAGGAGTTTTTGCTGGCCAAAGGATAAAAGGCCATAGAGAGTTGAAAGAGGTGTGGTGAATAATAGTGAAGTAAGTGAGATTTGGACGAAGACATGCACATATTTAATGGATTGTATTATTGATCGATGCCGCTTAGGGTCCTGAGAGTGGACTGGAGAGGCTTTTAGCTAAGGACGCAAAGTGAGAAACTATGAGGATTGGACATCTGCTTATAATATAATACCATACAGTGAGTGAAGTGCGAGAAGAAAGGCCTCAGTTTTCAAGTACAGCTGGGAAATTACTAATTGATTTGCAAGGTAACCATGGGTAATGCAGCAACGTGTAAGGCCTGTGGATCAGATAAAGCTTTAAAGACCAGTGGGAGTGACAACGATTTGAACCATGACACTGACTTCTACGGAGCAGCTGACTCTGGATCTGAAGTTGATGATTCCCTGGTAAGAGGTGGAGAGAGAAACACAGCTGGTCATCAGCGTTTGTCTTGTCTGTTACACATGTTGCACTGAGGAAGTGTTCAAGAAAACATATCGTGTTAATCTCTCTGCTGCTGCTGGTGTGTGTGTGGGAGGGGGGGCATCGCATGTGTGTAATTTAACCCTTGATACTACACAGGGGTGTGGTCTGATCCCAGACATGCAATGAGCAGTTGGATTGTGCTGACCTCTCAAGTTAACACCCAGTGGAGTTTGACTGATATGTTGCCATTTTGACGGCACTAATACGAGGTTAAAACCACATCAACACTCTTTCAGATCAATACAGCTAATGGTTCTTTGCAAAAGTAGTGTGTCATTCATGTAGCAGAATAGAAGCTCCATACATTTTGGGGAGTAATATATTTGTAAATGTTCATTATTAGTCAGTTAATCAATAAGTTGATCGACAGAAAATGTATCTACTATTTTTTGATTATTGATTTATTGTATAATCATAATCAAACTAAAAATACAAACATTCCCTTCTTTTCACTTTTTTCAGATGTTTGTCTTTGCTGATTTTCTTAGTCTTGCTAGGGTTTCAATTAGGTGACAGTAGCTCAGGCGTTAGGACTTTTTTATGTGCATTTGTAACAATTTTCTGACATTTTGATAGACCAAACCAATAATTGATTAACAGAAAAAATAACATGACATCTTGATAATAAAATATTTGTTATTTGCAGCCCTTAATATATCAGCAGACTTAATATTATTGGTTTATATCGACTTATACACTGATACCAATATATCTGTGATGTGTTTGCAGATATGCAAACATATCATGTGTGTATCACATATCATGTGTTTTTATTATATAGAATGATTTCATTTCCATTGAAGGTCAAAATGTTCAATGATCTTACTATATTGCTAATGTCTGCTTTGTTTATAAGATTAACTGTTCAGCTGTAAAGCATCCTCCCAGAGTTTATGTTGTCAACATTTCTGGAGGAGTTTAGTGTTGAAATTTAAAATTAATTCACTACATACAGCAAATGCAGCGAAACATAGAGCACTGGTGTGTGTGTGTGTGTGGTGTGTGTGTGTGTGTGTGTGTGTGTATGTGTGTTGCAGCTGTTTGTGCAGCCTTGATGTCTGTTGGTTAAATTTAGAATAGCCTACTCAGACAAATCTAAGTATTGATACAACAAGGACATCTGGCTTCCATAAAACCATAAAACCCTTTCTGAACTCTCTATATTAGCTTTTTAAATCAAATAAAATCATGTCATGCTCATCAATAACAAGCTACATCCATCTTCCTAAGTTGACTTGACTTTGACTATGCAGATGTGTAAACCGAACTAAGCCAAAAGAAACTGAGGTTAAAAATTCACTTGTAAATAATAAGATAAAAAAAATAGTCTGAAATATTTTTTTGATTTAGTGTGTGTACTGGCTAACTGACTGTATAATAAATACAGTCTGACCTGAATATGTTCTGCACCAACTCTTACTGTTGTTACTTTATACATATTTCATGTCTAACATAAATACAGGAAGTAGAGCTTAAACTTATATATATTACATGTTACATATATTATATACTACTTAATACTTATATTCCTGTTCCTAACATTAGCCTCTTTCCTGTCTTCATTGCTCTAGTCCGACAGTAACACCAGTTTCCTGCGGGCTGCCAGAGCGGGAAACATTGACAAAGTCCTTGACTACCTGAAAAATGGAGTAGACATCAGCACCTGTAACCAGGTAAGGAAATTTGTTACCCGTATCAACCCTCGCAGTCCTCTTTTCTCCAAGGCCACACCCTTCAATCGCAACTGTTTTTGACAGATCTACGTCCCTCTGACAGCTGTTCTTACCCCCCTTACCCACCCCCACCCACATTCCACAGAGGAGGAGGGATTAGGGGGGCGGGGTGCAAAATCCTTTCCCCCTAGAGCCCCCAATCCTGTCTATGTCAGTATTATTTACGGTAGTCACAAGGTAGCTTAATGGAGAATGGGGAGTGTGGATGCGTGTATGTTGTAATTGGCTGGCAAACAGGAAGTGGCAACTGCCTATCCATAGCTCTAGTACTTGTTGTCATAGGCACTATGGGTTTTGTCCACAAAGAAGACTGACTATTTAGGGCTGTGATTCTACTCTCTCTCTCTCACGGACACACACACACACACACACACACACACACACACACACACACACACACATCTCCCTCTCTGCAACAGGAGAGCCCTGCCCTTCATACTATCTGTCAAGGGTCAGATGATCACATTTGAGCCCTTGACAGGTGACCATGCAAGTGACATTTCATATAAATCCCAGTGATGCTCTTACTATGTGTGTGTGTGTGACTTTCTGAGAGCGGCCAATATATTGTAATGCAGTAGATGTCATTTTATTAGGATGTCACAAGTCATAAATACTGCTCAGCTAATATGACCTTACCCATAAGCAGTTAACTGAAGTTAATTTTATTGTTTAGTATTAGAGAAGTGATCACACACACATGCAGACATACACTGACAAAGGTGTTACAGTCAATGGTCACATTTAAATTTACATTAAGCTACATGAATGTAGATTAATGTGTGCATGTTTCAGTTTGTGTTTATTGCCGTGTTTCTGACTACACATCCTTAAATGCATGCACCAGCTTACACACATTCTTACAAGTCCAGTACAGACCCACAGTGGTACAGTATCTGATTACCAAACTACTCTTGCTCAGACTGCAGACAGCATGTTATCATGGTCAAGTGTTAAAGACTTCACTATCACAGGTTGATCAGTAACTTTTTATAGCTAGAAGTTATACCCTCACTTCATGCTTGAGATCTTTCAGTGGAAGGATGTGGTCAATCTAAAAGTTACTTTCTGGTCAAGGCATATGATTGAACTGACAAGTGTCCGCTGGATGTTAACCAGATGCATTTTTTGTGTTGATGGCAGCTGAGGGATGCTTTCTTCCAACACAGAGGCATGACCATCCAGACATTAGTAACTGACTTTTGCCCAGAGATGATGCCATTTGAATCATAATGATATGTCAAGAAGATACCAATTTCCAAAGCCACCACAGTGACTTGAGAGGACCATTCAAAAGTATTATGTTACCCGTGATTAGCAGCAACATCTCTCTCAAGGAAATGAATGGACCGGAATCATGTCAGTGGAAAAGCACTCCACACAATTACAGGACCATTATCTATAAGAGTACGGTCAGCATTGCAGCCAGTAGAGTCAGAGCTCTGTTGATAAGAGCACCAATAGACAAAGTCTAAACCGTGTGGCCTGGTTAACTGGAAGTAACACTCAATTTATCTGCATTGACTTTAAAATTAAGGAACCTGCATATTGTACAAATCAGCTATTTGCAAATATCACCACAGTGGTATCACCTAACACTGTTTGTAATCGCACGGGTCATGGGGAAATAACATCCTTTTTTCACAATTGTCAGAGTGTGTTACAGAGTAAACCTCCACAATTTAAATTGTCATTTTCTGTTATGTGGTCAGATATCATCCAGGAAATGTATCCATAAATTGATAATATAGTAGATGTAATTATTATGCTTTCAGTGGAGACGCTGGAACATCACACATGAATTTTGAGTGTTGCCCTTGGTGGTGTGTTCATTAATAACTGAAGAGTCACATCCTAGAAAGCAGCAAAGGGTGGCGATGGCTAGGGTCTAGCGCCAAGAGCAGAAGGCTGTCCTAGTTAGTTAAAGAGAGGGAGAAAAGAGATTCCTTCTTGGACAAATCCACACTATTTTACAGTTCAGCACACATTCTTGACTTTAGCTCCCAGTTTTTAGTGTGTGTGTGTGTGTGACTTTGTGTGACACACAAGCATGTTTTGCTCATTTTGAAATTGCAGAGGGAAGGCAGTAGACTTGTGTGTGTGTGTGTGTGTGTGTGTGTGTGTGTGCATGTGTATGTGTATGGTGTATGTCCCTGTGTGTCCCTGTGTGTGTGTGTCTGTGCATGTGTGTGTAAACTGTTTCCATGTCCTCACAAAAAAAAACCCAGAGTTCCCCGATAATCTACCGAAATGTTAATCCTTGGTGAGTGATATTACTCTTTAATCTGCATGCATTTACATTATTTCCTCTTTTTTTCCCCTCTAACATTCATCCCATCTGACAGTTAGGCCTATAAAACAACACCAAATATACTTGACCATTTATTACCACGTGTGATGATAACAAAGGTCAGTGGTCATGGGGCGTGAATTTTAATCTGGGTTGGACAGAGCTCAACAGTGTCCCCTTGTGCCAGGAAGCACCGCAAACTGCCAGGGATCACTGTGTTGGGCTAAATGTCCATTAGCTAAATGAAGCTTTCACTTACAGCTCAGAGGAAAAGGAGATTTAGATCAGTTTGTGTGACAGAGTGTGTATATGTGTTAGTCCGTTGGGGCTTTTGCTTGTCTTTCCTGAAATACTTAATGGTTGAAATGTGATTGAAACGCTCTAATAAGATTGCATAATTTTTGCTGTGTCAGTGAGTCCACCATTTCAGAACTAACGGCTAAAGCGGAAATGCATGTTGAAACCGCAGCAAAGAGCAGCTAGTCTCACATTTGAAAGTTGTTTCATCTCGCCTGTTGGCACTGCAGTGAAAGTGTCACTGACGGACTGAGTAATGTGATTTATGCTTTACTGAAGTGATGACATTACAAACATGGGCAGTGGGACCTGACAAACCTGACGAACATTTCTCCATGGCGGAGTACGACAAGCATCTCCAGCTCAGTATAACCACACCCATCACCTGATGACTGTGGTGGTGATGGTGGTGATGATGATGAATATAATAATGATTATGTTCAATGCTGAAAGGATTACTTAGTTAATCGATTAGTTGATCAACGAAAAAATGTTTTTACAAAAATGTTGATGATTGACCATTTGTTTAAAGGTCCAGTGGACTGAAAAGGTGTCATTGTTGGGTCCAATATCCATATGTTATTATACATCCATGAATAATCACCTTATTTTCAGGTGATTATACAACTTATAAAAACACATTATATTTGATTCCAATATTATATTATAATCTATTTCTGTCATATTCTGCTAATATATCCTCTTAAATGTCACACCCTGGAACTTTTGTTCATTTATCAAGCAAAATATCAACAATTTACTGGTTACAGATTCTCAACAAGATTTTTTTTTCTTTTTTCTTTTGCTGTAAATGGGTTTTCGTCTGTTGGTCAGACAAATAAGAAATTTTTAAAATGTCACCATTGGCTCTAATTAATTGTGATGGCAGTGGCATAATAAATAGTATCAACAACGTATCAAATAGAATCAATAATGAAAATAATAATAATAATACAGTCGTCCATAATAATAGGCTAGTCCTGCAATGTGATTTACAAAAGTCTATGGAGGTTTGTGTGATTTTGTGTACATCTAGTGCGTGATAGTGCTAAAGTTAATAGTCATCTAGTTCTAATTTTGATAAAGGAATGATGAGTGAATGAATTGTTTAAGAAGAAATCCATATATTTGAAAATGTGAGGATTTATTGATTTTCTCTGATCTATGTAATTGCAAATTACAGTAAATAGTTCTGGAAAACTGTGATGACCATTTTTCACAATTCTGATATTAGAACAAATGAAATATTTATGAACTGAAAAAAAACAAATACTGAAAGATACATTAATAATGAAAATAATGTTTAATTAAAGTGCTTGTGTGTGGGGTTAGGGTTAGGGTGGGACGGTGGTTACCTTTTAAAGCCATGTCCTAGATCTATGACACAGTCACTCACTCACTTAGATACTTTGGCCTCAGAGGAATGCCTTCTTTTTTTTTTGGAAAGGTTGACATTTTCATTGGCTTCTAAATGTGAGTATCCGTGTGTGTGTGCGTATGTGTGTACGTGTGTGTGTATGTGTGTGTTTGCGTCCTACATAGCCTATATGACTGTGCAGAAACATGACACCCCTTTGGCTGTTTGGCATTTGGCAACTCAGAGAAAGTGAGAGTGTGTGTACTCATTTTGTTATTTGTGTGTGTGTTATTTGTGTGTATGCGTGTTGTACGTGGCGACGGAAGGAAGGGGGGCAATGATAGAGGTGTTGGCAATATAGCAGCTCCTCCTTTACATCAGTGTCAAGGAGAGCCTTCAGAGCCAGGTGGCACAGTTGCTCTCTGTAACCGGTTTTATAGAGCCTGCAGGGGGGGAGAAGAAGTCAGACCCAGGAGTTTGGATTTAAACCAGCGGGTGGATGGTAGGAGCTGCTTAGAGCATCAATAATAAAGGCAAAAGATACGAAAAACTAAGGAAAAACTTGTAAAACAGACTACGAAAAATGGAAGAAGAGGAGGACGAGGTGAATCATTCGTCTCTGTGTTTATACGTGTCTGTCATGTCTCAGGAAATAAGTTTGTGCATGTGTTTTGTATAAATACATCAGTTGTGTTGCGATTGCCTGTCAGTGTGACACATTTACATTCTGCTTTCGTCCTCTTGTGCTGCTCCTAACCTATAGCTCTGGTTGACGGTTCAGAGGCCTTCGATGTAATGCTCACACCAAAGGAAGAGGAAATAATCTGCTATATTTTCACAGACACTACTTCTCGCATTTCTCGGAAGTTAGAGTCTCTAGAAATAAGCATTCTTTTTTTGTTTGTTTGTTTGTTTTATTTTATTCATCCCCCTGTTTTGAATTTCTTTTATCAACATCGAAAAGAATGTCTTTTCTTATTTTGATATGTTGAAGAAATGTAATGTAAATTGTAATACTGGCTGCTGGCTTGAATGTTCTGAAGATGGACACAACTGCATCTCTACAATATTGTGTATTTCAGTATCACATTATTGCCTCACCTCAACAACTTTACATTACACTGTTGGCTTCACAAGGGTAGTATGCATTTATTGCAGGAATACTGTATTTCAATGCACTGGATTGTGCAGTTGTTGATGATTGTGTCCTTTCCCTGTATATTCTGCCTACGATGTAATGCTGGTACTTTATTTATTGCCCAAGCTCTGTGGTCTGGGACTTAATGTTCATAATGTAATTCTATGAGCACCACTCAGTTATGGAATAACCACTACCACATTTGTTTTCTTGACTTCCTGGTGTTTTCTTTTTCTTTTCTCTTCAGAATGGTCTGAACGCACTACATCTGGCAGCTAAGGAGGGACACAAGGATTTAGTGGAGGAACTGTTGGAGAGGGGAGCACCTGTTGACTCGTCCACCAAGGTACATGCACATATTTATAGTGTATTAGTTGCTTTATCAGCGTTCCAGATATGAACATATCACAGTTGGATCTGTAGCCCCACATAGGGGAAGATATGTGGGGAACAAAGAAAGAAGGGAGGACATTGACGGAATGTCCTGGGTGACAGAAAGATAAAGAGGGAGATGATGGGAAGGAGTGCACATGAATGCAAGTAATATATAGTGGTATCACTTGTATGTATGGTTAAATGCTATTAAATCACTGCTTCTCTCTTGAACTATGACACTTGAAAGTCTGAGATTTCATTTTTGTAACCTTATATCTCCATTATATCTTCACAATCAAGTGTTCACCAAAAGTCCAACAAGACTGTCTTATATGCGTTTCTGGAGTCCAAAAGATTGGACAGTTTCTTTTTTAAATTTAAATTGACATTATATCAAAATTTAAGTCTTCAGCTTTGAATGAGGTCACGGTAGACTCGGTGGATGATTCAATATTTTATCTTTACTGGACAAGTGAGAGGGGGATGAGAGTGAGTGTGGGGTAAGCTTCTTTGCAAGCAGTTTGTTATGTGACTCTGTGGTTGCCAAACACGTCGGGTTTAACAGCCAGCAAAGAATCTGTCACCTTGCTGCCCAATGTCCTTGGAGTGACATGAATTTGGTCTTTGATATTAATCAATCAGTAACCTGAAAATACAATAATGTGCATTATCAATTTGCATAATTAGTTTTTTAAGGAGGATATATTAATTTGAGAGGTTTCTGTGGCCATCACATCTTTTTTTACTTGTGTCTCTTTCAACCAGCTCTGATTTTTAAGGTGTGTATGCCCATATGGAATGAAACTAAGTACATACATCTCAGAGGGAAATATTGTACATTTTTCAAAACCCTCCTGTCCAGTGAAAACCATGTATCTCCAAATCTGGTGATTTTGAAACTGAAAAATGAATTGTTTCTGTTATTGGTAGGGAAAATCCTCCTACTTCTAAAGATAAAACTATTTTTAAAAATTGGATTAGTTGGAAAATGCATCGCATCACAAAGCTGATAAACAGGGCTGTTTTTCTGAGCTCATGAGAAGTTGACGTTTTAGAGATACATAGATCTCACAGGACAGCTACAAAACACAAGATCTTATAGAATATGATGTTTTGCTGTAGATTAAATTACCCAACAGTATATTTAGTAGTTAAAATTAGCTGAACCTAACAGCTAGCAGTAAAGTATATACTTTTATTTACGGAAAGTCAATGCGGGACTTGTAGTGGAGTATTTTACAGAATGGTATTAGCACATTTACCTTAAGTAAAAGATCTGCACTTCTTCCACAGTTGCACAATAAACACATTTTTGTTTTTCACTGAAGAAAGGGAACACTGCTCTCCATATTGCCTCACTGGCCGGACAAAAAGAAGTAGTCAGGCTACTGGTGAAGAGAGGAGCAAATATCAATTCTCAATCACAGGTGAGAAGCTTCTCAATGCTCAAAAGCTATTAGATAATATGTTAAAAACAGTGTGTATGGACTGTATGCCTTTGCTTCTACAGAATGGCTTCACTCCACTCTACATGGCAGCTCAGGAGAATCACTTGGAGGTGGTGCAATACCTGTTGGAAAACGATGGGAACCAAAGCATTGCAACAGAGGTAAGTTTGCATGTAAGATAGTAAAGCATGTAAGTTATAAAGCTAAATACTTTATATACTAATATCCCTATCTTCCTTTCATTTCCCCTAAATTGATTGTAGCCATTCACTCTGAATTTTTCTTGTTTCTTCTTCTTTACTTCTCCTCCAGGATGGCTTCACCCCACTGGCCATCGCCCTCCAGCAGGGCCACAACTCAGTGGTCTCCCTGCTGCTGGAGCATGACACCAAGGGTAAGGTCCGCCTACCAGCCTTGCACATCGCAGCCCGCAAGGACGACACAAAGTCTGCCGCACTGCTGCTCCAGAACGACCACAACGCCGACGTCCAGTCTAAGGTGAGGGAGGGCGGCCGGGAGAAATTAATGGATGGAGTAGAAGGGTGGAGGTGTGCCAGATGGGAGTGAAGTGAGCGATAGAGGGAGAATTGACCAGTGTAATTACACAATGTGGAGAGGGAAGGAGGAACTGAGGGAAGCATACAGGGAGGTAGCAGGAAGTGTGTCATAATGCGTCTGACTGAATGGATAATTTTTCATGTTGGCAGTTTAATTCATTTTATCGATTATTTCTCCATTTAGGAACATAATAATATTAATGGATAGATCCTCTGTTAGAATGCTTTGTTGTTTGCTTCCTTGTCTTTGCTCTTTCCGTGACCTTGTAAGCGTACCCTGTGTTTTATGTGAATGTTGTGATGAGCCCTTTACCTAACAACCCTACAACCTACCCCCCCCCTTTCTCTCTCTATGCGTCCTAACCAGATGATGGTCAATAGAACCACAGAGGTATACAGACTCATCACCTCTTTGTTTAATTCCCTTTTGTCACTTCTGACCATCTCATTCAGCTCTTTTGTCCTGACCTTTCCCTTATTTAAGGAGGACTTGTGAATATCTGCATGTCAGAATTATGTACAACTAATATGAATGCATGTAACTGACTATGGTGTACTACACACTCCTGCATGGCTGACAATCAAATATATTGTGTTGTATTAATATATCCCAGAGAATGTAAGTTTATTGCATTTTAAATATAGAATACTTGTTTTACATTTGTATTTCTTTTCTTTTAAATTAATAAATCATTCTTTTAAATATATATTACCGTTACTGATTTTTAACTGAAACTGATTTCATTTATTGCTCTCTTTCTGTGCATTACCTGCAGCATGTGTACTTCAAAGCACCTTTATAGCACTGTTTTTCCTCTCTGAAACACATTGTTGATCTTTAAGTTAACTCTTTTTCTTAATTAAATTGCACCATGTCTATCAGAATGGGAAGGTAAGGAGTAAACCCACCTACAACTGTGCACTGTAGATTTATATATAGCTTATATATAAATTTCCATTTGTTCACCCAAGCAGATAAACATCGTGCGTAGTTGCTTTATGTATTTCAGTTTTGGTTTTTAATGCCCTTTATGTTGAACTTTTAGTATCCAGAACCAAACTGCTTTGATTTTTTTTTTCGCCATTTGTGTTTTTTTAGCAAGCATGGCGGAATTACCGGATTTTTGCATGCATTATGTATTGCATGTGCTATTTTGGGATATGCTCATTTTTTATGCTTCTTCTTACACTGATGTGTCTAGTTTCTTTTTTCAGCATGCTGCCTCATTGTAACACTGCTTCAGTAGAGTCAGGCTTCTTGAATCTGCTACTTCTTTCTTTAATACCGTTTTTTATTTTTCTTTCTTTTATTCCGACACTGCTGTTTTAATCAATCTTCTCTGTCTTCTTTTTTTTGTGTCCTTCAACTTTTCCTTTCCCTCTCACTCTCTCCGTCTCTCCTGGCGTCCTTTCTCCTCGTCTGTCTCAAACAGAGTGGGTTCACCCCTCTGCACATTGCCGCTCACTATGGTAACGTGAATGTTTCAACCCTGTTGCTGAACCGAGGAGCTGCTGTGGACTTCACAGCCAGGGTAGCACCCCATTTCCACTTTTTGGCAATTCAGCTCTGTACTGCTGTCTAATAAAACTTGACATGTGTTTTCAATTCGAGGCTTACCATAAAAAACTTTCCTTTTTAAGCTTAGTCTTGATTAACTGCATTTCCCCGTAGTCTATCAAAGGTTGCATATTGTTCTTGCATGTTGTCAGCTTAATTGCTTTTTTGAGAGTGGTCCATGAAGTTTCAGCTTCTTTAAATACAGTTGGGTAGATATTGATTTAACTTTCTATTGCCCTCAACTTAACAGAAACATAAAATTTTAATTTTGTCATACAAATTTTAGGACTTTCCATTTAATGTGGATTTTAAATTTAATTTGATTAATGTGAGCTCTCGATCTTTAATTTGCTTTGAAAGTGGGACAGTTTTGGTAGTTGACTTTCCATTGTTTCCTTGCCTACCTTGTCAGAATGGGATAACACCTCTTCATGTGGCCTCCAAGAGAGGCAATGCCAACATGGTGGCCCTGCTGCTGGACCGAGGGGCTCAGATAGATGCTAAAACCAGGGTGAGACTCTTATTTAAAGTCTAGACATCAGCATTTATTAAATAGAGACAATTCTGCCCCCCCCCCACAAATGATTGCTTAATAGTGTATATCAACCACTTGTCCCGCAGGATGGGCTGACCCCCCTGCATTGTGCAGCCAGGAGTGGGCATGACCCAGCAGTGGAAATTCTGCTGGAAAGAGGAGCTCCCATCTTAGCCAGAACCAAGGTAGTGTATGGCTTTGGTAGGGTCAGCACACCCCAGAATTTTTCCTTTCCACAAAATAAATGTCTTGAGCTTAATATAGCTCCAGGATACAGTTGTTCTGCAATCTGACAACCTCAGGCTTTCAATAGTGTTTCACTTGGAAAGCGCCCAATATATTGTACATTCTGTTGTGTTTTCTCCTCCTTTCTCCTCCCATCTCTTTCTGCTTTTTCTGACCTTTTCCATCTATCCATTGTATTGCATTTTTTGTCCTCAAACAGAACGGACTGTCCCCACTGCACATGTCAGCCCAGGGAGACCACATAGAGTGTGTTAAACTCCTGCTGCAGCACAAAGCGCCTGTTGATGATGTCACGCTGGACTACCTCACAGCGCTGCACGTCGCTGCTCACTGTGGCCACTACAGAGTCACTAAACTTCTGCTGGACAAGAAGGCCAATCCCAACATCAGAGCGCTGGTAGGGATTCACAGGAAGTAATAATAATTTTAATAATAATAATAATTTTAAGAATAATAATTCTTATTAAAGCCCCATTCTCTTCAATAAGACATGAGACTATTAGCCAACAGTGGACAAGAAGTCCTATAACATAATAATGACATATAACATAATGATAAATGTATCAGAAGAATCAGATAAAGGTTTGATAATAAAATAAAACTACATTTAATCCTCTCGATGTATGTTTATCTGATAATTCTCTCTACCAGAACGGTTTCACTCCTCTCCATATCGCTTGTAAGAAGAACAGGGTGAAAGTGATGGAACTTTTGGTCAAATATGGAGCCTCCATTCAGGCCATTACTGAGGTGAGACACAATGTGGGAATGTCTCAAAATAGTATGTGTAAATACAGGACACTTTTCTGTATGAAACTTTTCATTTTCTGCTCATCTTCCTCCCTCTCTGGAACCGCCTCCCTCGCTTTTTCTAGTCTGGTCTGACTCCCATCCATGTAGCTGCCTTCATGGGACACCTCAACATTGTTTTACTTCTGCTACAGAATGGAGCATCTCCTGACGTCCGTAACATTGTGAGTACTGACAAATAATTTGTTCACTTCACCGTAGACAGCTGTCAGAAAACATAAGGCATAAAGTTTTCTAGCCATCAGTTTCGCTAATGCAACTGCCTAGCAGGTATTGTCATAAGTCATGGGGGGTCTCATTCAGCACCGTATCTTTCTGCTCATAAATGTTCCTTCTCTGCATACCAGCGTGGTGAGACAGCTCTTCACATGGCAGCACGAGCAGGTCAGATGGAAGTGGTTCGCTGTTTGCTTAGGAATGGAGCGTTGGTGGATGCCATGGCCAGGGTGAGTCGGTTGTCGCATGATCAGAGTTAATCACTGTTTCCTTTTGTTTACCATAAAACATATTTCATCCACTGGATTATATACAAGTACTCATGGATCATGTTGCTGTTTTTTCTTATCTCTCTTGCCTCTTCCTGTCTCCTGGCTTCTATTTTTTCTCTCCTGTATTACCTCTCTACTCAAATTTATACACCCTTTTCATCCCTCAACCACAGGAGGACCAGACTCCCCTCCACATTGCATCCCGTTTGGGGAAAACTGATATTGTCCAGTTGCTGCTGCAGCACATGGCTCATCCAGATGCTGCCACCACCAATGGCTACACTCCCCTCCATATTTCAGCCAGAGAGGGCCAGGTAGAGACTGCTGCCGTGCTGCTAGAAGCCGGAGCCTCACACTCACTGGCCACAAAGGTGAGAAGAGGATAAAATGTTTTTGCACACAGACAGAGAATTACCTAATAAAACAAACAGATATAAGATTATTGTATAGGCTCACAAATATCCAGTAAAACATGAACAGTTTACACATGCAGGTTTGAAATACACATTTCTCTTTTCCCCTCTACAGAAAGGATTCACTCCATTACATGTAGCAGCTAAACATGGGAGCCTTGATGTAGCCAAACTTCTCCTTCAACGCAAAGCTCTCACTGATGATGCTGGCAAGGTGAAAAGAAAATCAGGATTATCTATACACATTATTTAAATAGAACAATGTACAGTCAGATTCAAGGGCTCAAAAGTTATTTCAGCGTGGTACACTGTCCACTGAATCTTTTAGTACTAGAATTAATTTGTGTCTATGAAATGGACTCATTACAGAGCAGAATAGAATCATAAAGGTACAATGTTCCATAAGAGATGATTTCATCAAATGCTTCCTCTTACAGAATGGCCTAACGCCGCTACATGTGGCAGCTCATTATGACAACCAAGATGTAGCTCTGCTGCTTCTGGATAAAGCGGCATCGCCTCATGCTACTGCAAAGGTTAGACAAAGGATTTTAAAGAAGAACAGTACTTTGACATTCTCACACTGTGGTTTATATGTGTTGCATGTAACAATCTAGCACTCCAGTTTAATTTTGGTATGCATGTTTTCCTCAGCTAGCCACAAGATTTTCAACCTAACTACAATCGTGTTGAGGATTTTATGTAATAGTAGTAATGGCATACGAATAACTTGAGCAATGTCCGTTTATTTTTAAAAGCTGATACCAAAACTTGAGATGTTTGTGATGTTTTAGATTTCAGGTGCACCAGGGTAAAAACATAAAAGCCTGCTATTTCAGCCACTATTTAAAATCTATAGGGTGAATTTTACCTGTATAGGGTTGTTGTTGTTTTAGCATGTAACAGTTCACCTTCCTCCATGTCCAGAATGGCTACACTCCTCTCCACATTGCAGCCAAAAAGAACCAGACGAACATTGCATTAGCGCTGCTGCAGTATGGAGCAGAGACCAATATTCTGACCAAGCAGGGAGTCAGCCCTCTACACCTGGCAGCCCAGGAAGGACACGCTGAGATGGCCAACCTGCTGCTGGGCAAAGGAGCTCATGTCAACGCAGTCACCAAGGTCACACAAAAATGCAGACACGTTCTGAGACTTGTGTTGATACTGATTAGATGCTACGTCTCTTACTAAAGGTGCAGGTAGCACCAACAGTTTCCACATTTTCAGGAATCTGCAAGATGAAGTACATAAGCATAGGATTGTATGTCGTAAGAATGCAAACATTCAGAATATGCAACAAGAAATCAGTTACAGATTTGTGTTTTACTGTAGTGCCCCACATAACACTATCTGTATGTGTGTGTGTTTAAATGAAGACGTTACACACACAGACACACAAAACAAAGACAAACCAAGACAACTCTGTGCTTTGTGTGTTACAGAGTGGGCTGACTCCTTTGCACCTCACAGCCCAGGAAGACAGAGTCAATGCAGCAGAAGTACTTTCCAAGCATGATGCCAACTTGGATCAGCAAACTAAGGTACAAACACACACATACATACACACACAAATGTTTACACAAACAGACTTAAAGCCATACACTCATGCAGGTGGAGTCCCCATTCAAAACAGGGATTTTTTTTGTATATTGTGGTGAAGTCATGGAATAATAAACACTAATTTATAGGAGTCCAACTTCTGTGTTATAGCCTATTTTGAATGCATTAACTGCAGGGGGTGTGTAAACTTGATAGTCTAATGTGAGCTGCAGGTGATTGCAGGGGCGGGGTATAAAAACAGCGTCGTCAAGTCGGACACATTCTACCTGCAGCAGCTTACTGTGAGCTCAGATCAATTACTGATCTCGCGGAATTTGCAAAGAAAAATACCGCAAGACCGGGCAATAGTGTGGTTCCAACTTGGTGCAGTCGGGGAAAAGCAACTGCGGCGCCGGACTCGGCGCCTGCAGCCGCCTTACTCCCGCAAGGTTTTAATGTCATGGTGACATTTTTGGACACGATTTCTAACCAGCATGCCTTATTTTAAGTCCAGCATGCATCACGTTAAGTCAGCGCTGTGCAGCGCCGCTTGAACTCAAACGCACCTAAATACAAAGTACGCATATCGGCCACCTACTGGCTTTGGGGAAGTATGGCCACATCCCACAACTACATTATTCAGTCTTTGAATCTAAGACAGTTTGTTGATTTACACATCTTCTTCACAGAAGTAATCAAGCATTTTTTTCTCTCTGTGTCATCTCCCCATCCCCTCAGCTCGGATATACCCCTCTGATAGTGGCCTGTCACTATGGAAATGCCAAGATGGTGAACTTCCTGTTACAGCAGGGTGCCAGCGTCAACGCCAAAACCAAGGTAGAATTCAAATGTCAAGCTTCAAAAGTGTAGAAACAGTAGAAAGTCTGTGTTATTAAATTTTTTACAGCGATAAAATCCAGTCTCCTTCTTTCGTTCTATAGAATGGATACACACCCCTTCACCAGGCAGCACAACAGGGGAACACACACATTATCAATGTGTTGCTACAACATGGCGCCAAGCCTAATGCTACAACAGTGGTATGGAAAAAATTATGTATTTTACTCTCCTCTCATTAATAAGCAAACTTCCATGCCACATGAACACTATCTCTGTCTTTCTGTTAGAATGGAAACACAGCTTTGTCTATTGCCAGACGTCTGGGTTACATCTCTGTAGTTGACACATTGAAAGTCGTTACTGAGGAGGTCGTCACTACCACAACGGTAAGCTTGTGATACCAGTAGGTTGTCTCTTAAATTCCCCAGAATACCCAATTAACTTTTCTTTATTCTTTGTCTTTTTCAATGGGGGTCACAACAGACGGTCATAGAGAAACACAAACTCAATGTCCCTGAGACCATGACTGAGATCCTTGATGTGTCTGATGAAGAAGGTGAGTAACTTTAAACAGAGAAAGCAAAAAATAAACAACAAAGAACTTACTGTTTTACTGGACTGTATCAAGCTCATTGCATTACAGGTAAATGGACACTGAAATTGGTTTAGGCTACTCCTATCATCAGATACTTCAACTCAAAATTGACCTTGCATAAAAAGTGTTCGCTTTCTTCCATGGTCAGCATCAGTGTCATAAAGAGCTGTGGATTCTGGGTGATTTAGTTTTGAACTACTACTACTACTCGGTTTTAAAGCTCTATGTTTCATAGCTTTGAGGCTGAAAGACGAGCCATTATCTGAGATGTCTGTGGAGCTGGAAGGTACTGCAAAATGTCTCGCCTGCTCTCTTGTCACTAATCAGTGTGATTATATTTCTAGTGTGCAGTAATGCATTTACTTTTTGCTAAAACAAGGAATTTGGAGATTTTTCTCTCTAACCTTTCACTCTCAAATTTATAATCCTCTGGTTGTAGGGGGATTACGAGTATTATAGAGTATGTGCAGTTAAAATGGCTCAGTGTTGTTGTTGTGCAGTTTATATACCTGATTTCTTTTACATAAGCAGAATGTCTTTGAACACCTTGTTGTTTATATGGTGTTATCAGAACGTTGTTGATTGGGTGCAATGGTGGAAACTAACTGCATGAAATTTGTGGGGCTGTGGATATGATCATGACAGTTATGAATATAATAATCATTCAGGAATGCACTGATTTAGCAGTGCTGACCAACAAAAATAAAAATTCCACAATGCTTCATGCCTTCAGAATTAGTGAACCTTTTACAAAAGCGAGTTGCGAGCACTGCTCAGACGCAGCGTGATGTTTCACAAATGATCGGCACTCACAAATTGCAGATACATTTGGGCGTCATGCAGGTGCCGCAAGTAGAGTGTTTGTTCTGATAAGTGAAACATGTCAAAAAGAAAATGATCTCGTCTTTGAAATTGCAGCTATTGCAAAATTTGATAAGTGTGAAATGGGCCTGAGACTGGACCCTGTCATGGGGTTCGATAAGCTGATATAGAAAGCAGCAGGATTGAGGATATTTTTAAAGAAACACAGTCATAAAAGATCCAGGACTTCCTGGGCAGGTGGCCATACAGCATTTTTAGATTCACTTAAAAATGCATCTTTTTTCTGTAAAATATCTTTGTTTGCCAGGTGAGGACACCATGACAGGTGATGGAGGAGAATATCTGAGAGCAGAAGATCTCAGAGAGCTGGGAGATGACTCTCTGCCAGGACACTACGGGGACCTCAGTTACATATGCCACAACCTAGACAGGTCATGAACAACACACTTAATATTCACACTTAACAAGAAGTCTAATTTTACATAAATAAATGACAGCACGTGTGTAGCGGGTGATGACACATCACTCAAACCTTCATCCACTGCTGTTGACAAGAAACGCACTGAAAAATCCAACTTGCTTTTCCAACAGGCCGCAGCACACTCCCATTCACCAAAGTTACCATCAGAGAGAGGGAGTTTTTATTGAAGACATGCTTACAAGCCACCAGGTGAGGACAAAGCATACGAAAAGTGGATGGTTGTCATTTTTTTGGTTTAGCAATTTAAGAAAACCTTATTTAAGGTAGCCTTAGTTTAGAATATTTGAGTATAGCTTGACTTGTGTGACGCCAACTGGCATGCTGATGTTTTTGGTCTGTAGGTATCAGCACTGTCTAGAGAGCATGAAAAAGACTCGTTTCGTCTGAGCTGGGGAGCTGAGCATCTTGATAATGTGGTGCTGTCCTCCAGTCTGCTACACTCTGGGTATACACACACATTCAAATTGTTTCCTGGTGTAAAAGTCTTTCATATGCTTTTGTTCACTACCAGGTGTGTATGAGTCACCTCTGAATCAATTTTAATTTTTCCTGACATTACTTTTCACTCCTTCACATCTGTGTATTCTACTTTTCTTCTTTTTTAAAAAATGCTGCTGTGTCTTTTTCTGTCTCTCTGTTTTTGTCACTTTTACTCATTCTTTATTCTCTTTTTCTCTTTTTGTTTATTCTCTTGTTGCCTCTTTGTGCGCTGTCCTGTCTTGGCTGTGTTTGTGACTGTGTGTGTATGTGTGTTGTTGTATTCTGCTTCTAGCCGTTCCTCTCCGTGCCTAGACCATGACAACAGCAGGTGATACTCTTTATTTTGGCTAATCTTTCTTCCCTCTTCTGTGCCCTTACTTTTGTCCTCATTCTCATCCTATCTGCACAATCCCATGGTGCATGACTTTACATTTCCAGGGTTCAGGTTTTGTTAACTAGAGATGTTCCAACTAAGTTTGTTATCCTTGATGCAGATCTGACTCCTTTGATCTTGAACATAACAGCAGATACATAGACCCGACATGCTTTTATTTCTCTACAAAAAGTAACAGCATTGTATGTTGAGAATATGTGTTAGTCTTCTGACATAGCACAGTGGGTAATTTATAATACCTGGATCCTAATCTGATAGTCCTTAACCCCTTAACACCGATTGTCGTGAATTCGCATTACACCTCTTCCTTTCAGACCACAGCCGAGATAGCGTATGAATTCCCCCAATACCTGTTTGTGCATATTCGATACGTACCTAGGAACCTTTTGCAAGCTCTGGTTTCTCATTTATGCCTGTTGTCGCTAATTTGCATCATACCTATATAATACTTGAGTTTATGTCTAGTCTATGTTCTATAGACACATTAACACTTAATTAAACATCAGCTTGAAAGCAAATAAAACACAAATACTGTTTTTATTTTTTTTATTATAAACAAATTCAGGCCTCAAGGGGTTAAAGAATAGGGCTGGTATTATTCTGTTTCTTGTTGGCAGCAAATCCCATGAAATGTTTTAAATCAATAATGTGGTAGTAAGTCAATACTTTCCAACTTCCCTAACCTGCCTGTGGCAGCTCCAAGCCCATTTGTTTCTACTAAAGACAAAAAATTCTGCTCACAAATATCTAGTTCCACTTAGCTCAGGAATTTCTTTAAACTGGAAATGTTACTCAAGCAGAAGTAGAGCACTTGTCTTGTAGTTTGAGTATGGACATCATTAAGTTAACATGTGTTAACATTTCATATACAGAAAACTTAAGTACTGCTGTAGGCACATGCTTGCCTGAAGATATCTAATATTTCATATCTATTTACTCTTTTATATATAAGATCATCCAGAAAAAAATTTGTTCAGTGCTCCTTTTTGCTTGCCTGGCTTGCAAATAAAATTTCAAGTGGAATGAAAACAATGTTGGAAGCAGCCTGGAATGAAGTATTGCTTTGACTGCATGGTGGCTCATGATCAACAGACATTACATCTGTTCCAGAAATATTACATTTATTACCAACCTTAAAACCAATTTATGTGATTTCTTGCTGGACCCTTTCCTTCAGCTTCCTGGTCAGCTTCATGGTAGATGCTAGGGGCGGTGCCATGCGTGGTTGTCGTCACAATGGACTGCGAATCATTGTACCACCGAGAAAGTGTTCTGCACCCACGCGGGTGACATGCAGGCTGGTAAAGAGGCATCGTCTCGCCTCTATGCCTCCAATGGTGGAGGGTGAGGGGCTGGCTGGTCGCATCATAGAAGTGGGACCCACTGGAGCCCAGTTCCTGGGGTGAGTGTGTGTTCAAGTGTGTGTGTGTGTGTGTGTATGTGTGTGTGTGCGTGTGTGCGCGTGTGTGTGTGTGTACTTCCATGTGTGAGTGTGTTTACGCTGTTGTCTGGTGTGTTCATATTTTCTTCTTCACTCCTCCTCTGTGCTGCGTATGGATCAGTAAGCTCCACCTTCCCACAGCTCCGCCCCCTCTAAATGAGGGTGAGAGCCTGGTCAGTCGCATCCTGCAGCTGGGTCCTCCAGGAACCAAGTTCCTCGGGTAGGACCATGGTTGGGGGACACCCTACCATCCTGGAAGTGGTCACAAACCCATATTTTTTCACCGTGTCCACCTGAGATTTTTTTGAGTTTTCCATGATATGATATTTGTAACTTTTTTATTGTTTCTTCCTTTTTTGTTTTTTGGTACTGCAAACCTTAGTCTGAAACACCCTGATCTGTTGCTATATGTTGTAGCATTATCCCTGTGCTTTCTTCAGTCTATAGTTCAATCCCCAGACTAGCTGGATTCTGCTTGTGATGTAGAATGGATGTTCTTTTTATGTTTAGATGTTTTTCAAATTCCTTTTAATATGTTTGTTTTACTAGGCATGAAATGTTTTCACACAAACATTTTAATCTTGTGTCCTTTTTTTGTTTCTTGTTTGTTTCTTTACTTTTTTATAAGGCTATGCATAAATCAACCCAAACATCATATTATCTCTAATAAAGCCAGCTCTGCCAAACCACCAACATATTTTTAAGTCCAATTTGTGTTTGACTTTACCTTCTCTCCCGTTTTAGGCCTGTGATTGTGGAGATCCCCCATTTTGCAGCTCTGCGGGGCACAGAGAGAGAGCTAGTGATTTTGAGGAGTGAGACAGGGGAGAGCTGGAGGGAACACCACTGTGACTTCACTGAAGAGGAACTGAACCAGATACTTAACGGCATGGATGAAAGTAAGGGATTTTAGCTAGACTGTGATGCTAGCGTTTCTGATGCATAATGGCAAGTAGAAAATAGAGGAAGTAATGGATGAAGGAGAAACTAAACTTATCTTGAAACCCCATTCTCCAAACTTCACACAATTAACTGCTCATGGAGTATTTATACTGAATCTTTCTGAATTTCACAGAACTTGATTCCCCTGAGGAGCTTGAAAAGAAAAGAATATGCCGCATCATCACCCGTGACTTCCCACAGTATTTTGCAGTGGTATCACGGATAAAACAGGATAGTCATTTGATTGGACCAGAGGGTGGGGTTCTTAGTAGCACTCTTGTGCCCCAGGTCCAGGCTGTATTCCCTGAAGGTGCCCTCACCAAGAAGATCAGGGTTGGGCTACAGGTACATACAGTGTATTTCTTGTCTAGACATGTATCAATGGAATGTTCAAAGGTAAGGCATCCAATAAAGTTATGTTGAAACATTTTGCACTTTGTCCTAGGCTCAGCCCATTGATGTCGAGATGGTGAGAAAGATTCTTGGAAACAAAGCCACATTCAGCTCAATTGTCACATTGGAGCCAAGGAGGAGGAAGTTTCACAAACCAATTACGATGACCATTCCCATTCCCAAGAGCTCGAATAGTGATGTGCCAAGCACGGATTTCAGTGGGGAGACCCCCACCTTACGTTTGCTTTGCAGCATTACAGGTAAGTAGTGGAGGAATAAGCAATCATCAGCAAACAACAAAAACAACACATCAAGTAACATCACAGTTCATTATTAGCTTCCACTAGCTGTTTGTGGTAATATACGATAGCCAAAATAAATTGAAATGATGGGGGTTTTTTCATCAATGGTGCTTGGACAGAATATTTCTTTTTTATATAAACTAAAAAATGTAGCAAACAACCATGACAGGTTCGGCAACAAATCATGGGACTGTGTTTCAGGTGGAACCACTCCTGCCCAATGGGAGGATATCACCGGTTCCACACCTCTCACCTTTGTTAACCAATGTGTTTCCTTCACCACAAATGTGTCTGCAAGGTAAATTTTTTCTAAGTTCTCGAATACGAAATCAAGTGTCCTTTCCATTGAAGCTTAAGACTTTGATCTAATCCTTTTCCGTTACTTAAGTGATTTAACATGATACCATGGGCACCTAGCATACTGTGCAACTATCTGGTAATGGCAATCAGTAACTGACTAAATTCTCATTTGTATTTCTAGGTTCTGGCTGATAGACTGCAGACAGATCCAGGAGTCTGTTAGTTTTGCTTCTCAGCTGTACAGAGAGATCATTTGTGTTCCATACATGGCCAAGTTTGTCATTTTTGCTAAGACACTGGACCCTATTGAGGCCCGCCTGCGATGTTTCTGCATGACAGATGACAAGATGGACAAGACTCTGGAACAGCAAGAGAACTTCACTGAAGTTGCCCGTAGCCGAGATGTTGAGGTGCAGTGTGATGATTGGAATAAATAAGGAGAATTAAAAGTGTGGGGAAGGGTTCATCTAAAAAATCTGACAATACTGTTATGTAGACTTTAAAAGTTTATCTGAGTTATGAAAACAGCTCTCATATCCACACACAGGTGCTGGAGGGAAAACCTATATTTGCTGACTGCTTTGGAAACCTGGTGCCTCTTACCAAGAGTGGACAGCACCATGTGTTCAGCTTCTTTGCCTTCAAAGAGAACAGACTGGCCCTCTTCATCAAAGTAGGACTACACATTGGATAGAAATGTCTTACATTTCGACTTATGTACTCAAGAGAATGAGAAGCCTTATATGTGTCAGTAATGTACTTAATTGTTGTTTAATGGACAGATTAGAGACACAGCACAGGAACCATGTGGTCGCTTGTCCTTCACCAAGGAACCCCGCACGTACCGTAGTCTTACCCACAATGCTATTTGCAACCTTAACATCACTCTCCCAACATATTCAAAGGTTAGTTTGAATATAGCTCAGTTTGTATCTATATAATAATAGTAAATAATTTATGCTTACAGTAACTGCATTGTTTGCTTTCTCTCTGTTTCTTCTCTTTAGGAGTCTGATTCAGACCAAGATGCAGATGATGAGGTAAATAAAGTTTACTTGATACAGTACTACAACAAAGAAAGAATAATATCATAATTAAGTTGCAGCTAACTATGCCTTTTTGATATTTTTTTTGCAGAGTGAGAAGAGTGACAAGAAATGTAAGCTCAACTCTGTTGTTTTGCAATATTCGTGTTTCATGTTAGGGCGTTAAAAAGTTTTATAACATCAACATAACAATTTTTCCATTGTCAGCGTTGATGTTATAATTTAATTAATGCATTATTGATATTTATGATTGTATTTATTTTTACAGTACAACACAAGCTCAATTGGAATCACAGCACTTGATTAACATAAGATTAATTGGCCATAGAGGCTGTAAAGTATTAGTGAAGAAATATGAAGTATGTGCTAACAAATGCACTGATTGATTTATAATGTTACTAATAATTATTAGTATTATGCTCCATTTGAATTAACCCTGCACTCTTATTTTGCTCTACTAACACTGTGTATAGTTACATGTTTGTTACTTGCAGCTATGCTATGGCTGATATACTCTGCATTCCCCTCACTCCAAACCACAATTACTTTCTCCCACCCTTAACATTTTAATTTTGAGCTTGCTATGTCGTTTATTTTAATGAATCATAGATGCAGGTCAAAATAATACTTTATGTTCAATTCCACTCAAAATTGCTTTGAATTTTTCTTTGTGTTGGAAGTTCATCTTTTCTTGAAAATAATTATGTTTGTGGTAATAATTTATAAGAAGAATTTATTTTGACTGAATATTTTCTCAGATCACATTCCTATAAAGTTTTACCAGTGGCATACTGAAAACCTCTTTTTTTTGCTCTGTACAGAAATAATTGACAAACAACATTATGTTGTTTGTTCTCTGTTAAAAGTGTGTTATTTGGCCTCTGTTTGTTATACTTAAATTGCACATTCTTTTTCATTTACCAACTTTCTTAAGTTTCTTTCATTCATTAATTTAGTTGCACTATTAATCAAATCTCCCACATTTTTACATAATTATTATTTCACTTCACTACTTATTATCTGTATCAGGGCTGTGCGATATGACTTAAATCTTATATCCCGATATAGGTAATTTCATATCTCAATAACGATATATGTCCTATTATAGAACATTTTTTGTAAATTCAATTAAATATTATGAACTCATGATTTTCTCTGCATCATATAGGTGGGGTAAGCTATTCTGGAGAAATTCTACACATGCAGAAATACCATGATATAGAGTGAACAACAACACAGCATAATGTAACTAACGTTAGCTAGCTTGTGGGTTTGCAAACTGTTGCTACTTGTTGCTGCAAAGTAAACATGAGAGGACAAGACGGTCCCAGAGCAACATAGCCGCTCCAGACAGCGATACAACTCTCCTACTGCTATAGCTAACATCACCACAACACGTAGGTGTCATTTACACTGGGGACGCTGGGGACATGTCCCTACCACTTTTTGAATTGGCTGATTTTGTCCCCATCAATTTCTGAAAGCATTTGTTAAAAATGTTATAAAAATAGATTGCAAAAAGTAATTTTATATAACAAATGAAATTGCTTGGAGAATTTTTATTTACACTATAAAAAAACATATAATGCAATTAAAATCTAGAAGAAACACCAGCGCATTGTCCAAGAAAGTAACTTGAGCAACCAAAAAAAGCTACTGAATCCTGCATTATATTCCTTTATATTTTTATATTTTGAATTGTCATTTGCCACCTGAATTTTGTGTTTCCCTTCATATAAATAAAGACATTTAGACTATAAATTGGTGCAGAAAATGTCTCCAGAATGCAGGAAATTAAGAATTTAATGCTCAAAAACTTTGGGGGGAGGAAACCCAGACCCCTCACTCATATATTTCAGCATCAAATATTAAATCTAAATAGTGCTAAAAACCTTCTTGTCTTGTTCTCATGCATCGTCACCTCTCTTGAACCAAATGGATTATCATGCCCCTAATCTGAGCCCTTATGTCCCCACCACTTTTCAACACAAAGTGACGCCTTTGCCACAACAGCATGTCTTGGTGAACTCGAAAGTAAAGCTGAATGTCCATGGGCAAGTCATTAAACGTTACGACACACACATCACGGCTGAAACTGCTTGAGTACTGTTGTGTGGCTCGTCCATACAACAGACTTCTCTCTTTGGTATGAACCGGGGGTAGAGCTAGACTCTTAGCACAGTGGGGCAGAGCTTCATCACAGAACCCACCTGCTACAAAGTCATTTATAGCAAATTCCTCAAATGTATGAAACACTTCTTGGAAATAAAGCTTCTTCTGATTCTGATTTACATGACCCCTGGTTGACTCCGAAAGTCCACTGAGTCCATCTGCGTCGCAACTGCCTGAGCTGATCGCAGCCACTCTAGTCAATGCTTCGGCACACACTAGAAGTGTCTCTCCATTCCTCTTTGGAGTGAATACGCAGCCATTTTCAAAATAAATCAGGCAAGCAAAACGCTCTTATTCTGGAATGCTCCCTGCGGGATCTGCAGATGACGGATTGAAAGCGGGTCACAGTGAGCTGTGAAGAAGTAGAAGCACAAAAAAGAAATATTAACAACAAGTCATTAAAGTGTGGCAGGCTACACGCTCTGCTGCTGGAATGAAGTTGAGGGCGAAACTGAACCGCGGCACACACGCCGCCTATGTGAGCAGCCTAAGTCTGTCCATCACAATTCCCATGATGCATGGCAGTGAAGGGGATTTTGTTAAAATTTGCTAATAAGTCTCCTATTTGTTTAAAATGCAAAAGTTACTTTGTTATTTATGTTTTTTTTAAACGCGTCTGCTTAGAATATATAGTTTTTTGTTGGTAACTTTCATTCTTGTGGTGGTTTACTATTGAAACCAGGAGTGAAGTGCCTGTTTCTTTTTATAAGAACGGCTGCACTAGGTTTTGTCACGTTGTCTGTTACCTGCATGTAGTTCTCTTGTGGGGTCGTGTCTATAAGCGTCTGACAAAACAAACAAGGCACATGTTGCGGGGCACCTACCCAGCCAGGGCCCTGGGTTGGCTGCCCACCATGCACCCACACTACCTCCACTTATGGTATAAACTCTTTGTTTTTGCTTGCGTGATCTGAGTTCTCCTGTTCAGTATTATCCAGTTATGAGTAAATTTCACTCCCCTTCACATTTGTTTATTTTCAATGCAAATTTCTTCCCTGCAACACTGGCAAGTGTGGAAGAACGGACTGCATTGAAGTTAGTTTCAAGTTGGATTTTAGATTTACGTTGAATAGTCTACAGATGTCTGTCGAATATCCAGCATAACATTAACTTCACCATGGTGCAAAGCGTCATTCCTTCGTTAAGTGTTGAATTTGTGACACAACAGAATAACTGTTAGTGCATAATTTTAAATGAAAGACGTTTTGCTGTCGTCAAACATTATATATTGTCATATCACACAGCCCTAATCTGTTGTTGTACTAATACTGCCATAAGGTCACAAAACAGAGAACATTACTATAGAACAACATTTGCTAATTTTAACCTTTCATAAGAGTATAAATAATAGCTGTTGTTTCAAAGTGAAAGAATAAAGTACTTTACATTGCTTACAAACACTGGTTATTGTAAAGCTTTAATTCCAGTAAAAAAACTGATCTGATTACTGACATTAATTAGTTGCTTACATTTCCTCTTACTAAAAACCCTCTGTTTATTTTTGTATTCAAAGTTCATTATGTTTTCTGTTTAAGACTTTAATTTGTAGGCAGACATGACTGTTCATGTCAGCAACAATCTTGAGAAGTTTTGTTTGTCTGTTATCCTTCCTGTCTGTCCCTTTGTTCCATATGTAGGTGTCTCTGTTCCCTTTTGTTTATTTTGTGTAAAATGTTTTAAAATGTAGTTACCAATTAGAATTCTTGTCCATATTCTACCTGTTATGTTACTCCTCTTGGCTTTGCTTTTGATGTTGCTGCTCTGGTCCCCTCCAAATTCTTCTGGATCTGTCATCTTCTTTTTGGTCGTCTTATCAAGACTCTCTTTTCCTCTGCCCTGTCATTTTCTACTTACTTTGTGAACTGAAGATGGATTTTTGATGGCATTATCTTGATCACAATTTTCTGATGTCTCTCTTTCCCACTTCATTTGTCCCTTACGTTCTTTACCCTTTTTGGTTATGAAACCTTTTAATTGAAGATGATGAATCTGAATCAACTGAGACATTCTCCCTGAGAACTAACCAACCTCTTGACCCCGCAACTCTTGCAAGCCCGGACCTTCTCTCAGATATGTCAGATGTCAAAATGTCTGCTATTTTGACTGCAGAGCAAATGGAACACTTAGTATATGAAGAGGGAACTGGAGCTAGAGAAAAAGGAGGAGAGGAAAAAGAGCTACAGTTACAGTTCAAAGACAGGCTGGAAAAGGTTGGAGAGATTCAAAGAGATTGTATAAACAATACTAGACAGGAAGTACAACGAGATTATGATAAAAAACAGAAATGGGGTTCACTCTATGAGACGAAGAAGTATCCCTCTGTTGAAGAATCAGTCTTACAGGAGATTTGCATTGAGGGGAAGACTTCAAGTAGATCTGCCGAAGAGGTCAGAGACGTGACAGGCATTGTCTCACACCTCAGTATGGACATGGACGAATACCTGGATCAGAGACCTTTCGTGATGTGTGGTTCTCAGGAAGACCTTGTCCAAGAAAAATTTGAACAGGTTATTGTAAAACGTGACGGCAAACGACGACCCCCAGATATCAAGAAACCAATTAGGAAGAAACTTAGAGATAGAGAGCAGTCTGGATGTAGCAGCTCCGAGGGTGAGCTAGAAAGGATGAGCTCTGAGGAGTCTTTAGATGGTGATGCTGTTCTTAAGGAGAGTGCCCTTGTACCCACCACAGTTAGGGACACTCCAGCTTCACCTTTAGTGGTTGGGACCCCTATAGGATCTATAAAGGACAGAGTAAAAGCTTTGCAGAACAAAGTCGAAGAGGAGGCGGTGCAAAACAATGATCAGGAACTAATTCCTCAGACAAAAGCTTCTACTGCCACAAAGAAGACTGAGGTAGACATGCCAGAACTTCCCAGAGTTCCCAGGTCACCTAAATCCCCCAGATCTCAGACAGAGAGATTAGAGGAGACTATGTCTGTTAAGGAGTTAATGAAAGCATTCCAGACTGGAAAGGACCCTTCAAAAAATAAAGTTGGACTTTTTGAGCACAAAGCAGTGGCTTCTTCTTGTATTTCAACATTGATAACTGAATCAGCAGGTTTTAATGAGACACAGAGAACAGAACAAAGTCCTATGCAGGAGCCAAAATCACAAACTCAGAGTCTCAAAAGTGCCTACGTTGGAAAGTCAGTAAAATTTGCTGATACAGTTCAATGTGACGATGGAAGCATTAGCCCACAGAGAGAAGCACCAGAGTTGTCAGAGAAGGAGACTATGTCTGTGAAAGAGCTGTTGAAAACATTCCAGACTGGGCAAGATCCCTCAAAAACTAAAGCAGGGCTTTTTGAACACAAAGTTGTGGATACTTGCAGTTCAACATTGATATCTGAATCAGCAGATTCTGAAGAGATACAAACGACTGAACAAAGTCCAATAAAGGAGCCAAAATCACAAACCCAGACTCAGAACCTCACAGTTTTCCACCAACAGAGTGATGTCAAGATATGTGACAAAACAGACTTTGAAGATCAACCAGTAAGCTTAATGAGAGATAAATCTGAGAAATCACAATTAAATTCAGATAATGCTTATGTTGGAAAGACAGTAAAATTTGCTGATACAATTCACTGTGAAGATGGAAGCGTGAGCTCACAGAAAGAGGAGTCAGGGTTGTTAGAGAAGAAGACTACGTCTGTGAAGGAACTGATGAAAACATTCCAGCCTGGGCTTGATCCCTCAACAACTAAAGCAGGGGTTTTTGAACACAAAGTTATGGATTCTTGCATTTCATCATTGATATCTGCATCAGGTGATTCTGAAGAGATACAAACAACTGAACAAAGTCATACACAGGAGCCAAAATCACAAACCCAAGCTCCAAACTTCACAATTTTCCACCAACAGAGTAATGTCAAGAAATGTGACAAAACAGACTTAGAGAATCAACCAGTGAGCTTAATTAAAGAAAGCTCTGAGCAATCACTTAGCATTTCAGACATTCCTTATGTTGAAAAGACAGTACGGTTTGCTGAAACAATTAATTTTGACAATGAAAGCATTAGCCTAGAGAGAGAAGAGCCAGACTTGTCGGAGAAACAGAACATGTCTGTTAAGGAGCTGATGAAAGCATTCCAGACTG
The DNA here is from genome assembly GCA_029875015.1 of Lepomis gibbosus. Classification (NCBI taxonomy): domain Eukaryota; kingdom Metazoa; phylum Chordata; class Actinopteri; order Centrarchiformes; family Centrarchidae; genus Lepomis; species Lepomis gibbosus. The sequence goes on from JAPMOB010236595.1 coordinate 34,945, forward strand.
GACAGGACCTTTCAACAAATAATGCTGGGCTTTTTGAGCACAAAGCAATAGCTTCTTCTTATATTTCAACTCCAATATCTGAATCAGCAGATTCTGACAAGATACAGAAGACAGAACAAAGTCCTACAAAGGAGCCAAAATCACAAACCCAAACTCAGAACCTCACAATTTTCCACCAACAGAGTGATGTCAAGATTTTTGACAAAACAGACTTAGAGGATCGAGCAGTAAGCATAATCAGAGGTAAATGTGAGGAATCACTATTAATTTCAGATAATACTTACATTGGAAAGACAGTAAAATGTGCTGATACAATTCAGCATGACTATGGAAGTAGTAGCTCACAGAGAGAGGAGTCTGGGTTGTCAGAGAAGGAGACTATGTCTGTGAAGGAGCTGATGAAAACTTTCCAGTCTGGGCATGATCCCTCAAAAACTAAAGCAGGGGTTTTTGAACACAAAGTTATGGATTCTTGCACTTCAACATTGATATCTGAATCAGGTGATTCTGAAGAGATACAAACAACTGAACAAAGTCATACACAGGAGCCAAAATCACAAACCCAAGCTCCAAACGTCACAATTTTCCACCAACAGAGTAATGTCAAGAAATGCAACAAAACAGACTCAGCGGATCAGCCAGTAGGCGTAATGACAGAAAGCTCTGAGGAATCACTGATCATTCATTCGGACATTGCATATGTTGGAAAGACGGTAAAATTTGCTGATACAATTCATTTTGACAATGAAAGTGTTAGCCTAGAGAGAGAGGAGCCTGACTTGTCAGAGAAACAGAACATGTCTGTTAAGGAGCTGATGAAAGCATTCCAGACTGGACAGGACCCTTCAACAAATAAAGGTGGACTACCTGTATCGACAGATTCAGGGATCTTAAAGAGAGATTATTCTGAGGAATCACTGCTAATTTCAGATACTGCTTACTTGGGAGAGACAGTAAAAACTGCTGATACAATTCAGTTTGATGATGGACGGGAGCCAGAGTTTTTAGGGAAAAGCCTAAGCAGGATGCAGTTAGAAGAACCAGTCATAAGCACTGGTAGGGGTTTATCTGAGGACATGCAGATCAGCCCTGATCGCAGACCTTCTGAGGACTTCAGTGCTGACATAAAGGCTGAGCTGGAAGAAAGTCCTGAGTACCAGCTATTCACGAAGACTCAGTCAGTCTCCAGTCACGGTGTAAAAAGTTATTTTGGGGAAGGTGTTTCTTTTATTGAGACACAAATGAAAGATGATGAAGATGATCTATGTCTCAAGCAGGAAGGTTTGGCCGAATCCTCAAACATTAGTTTTGATATTATGACCCCTCATTCCAGCTCAGGGGAGAGTGAGAATTATGAAGGATTTGGAGTGACAGATCAAATGACCAATGAAAGGCTTACTTACTCTTCTGGAAGAGAAGGAAAGTACATCATACCTACACAAGATGAAAAACTTTGTGAAGCAAGCAAAGTAAATACAACAATTGATCAGGGAAGAAACATATTCTTTACACACACTGATCCTGAAGTAACAAAGGTCAAAATTGAGGGGCCACAACTTCAAGACATCCACATTGAGAGGAAAACAGCTAGCCAGGCATCCACTGCAGCAAAAGATATGTCACAGATATTTTCTTTAAAGAACAATGACTTGGATCAGTATCTACAAGATAGTTCTGTGGCAAGAGGGCCACCAGAAGAGGATATGGTTCAGGACAAATCTGACCAAATTATTGTAACAGTGGACAAAGATAAGGAAATTCCCACATTTGCCACTGATGAAAATAAAGGAGCAATAGTGGGTGGCACAGCACAACAAACAGGTCATGCACCAATGGAAGACCATTCAATTAAATGGGGAGGTGAAGAAGCAGAGAGTGAATTTACAGAAGCCAAAGAAGTAAAGGATATGCCAGAGATGTTGTCATACGTGAACAATGAAAAATTAGACATTTCTGCTGATGAAAATAAAGGAATGATAGTGGATCACACAAAACAAGAAACACATTGTGCTGGAGTGAAACATGAGGTCACAATGAGAGGTGAAAAAATGGTGAGAGAATTTAAAGAAACTCAAGCAACCTTGACTGAAGAACTCCCAATGAAGGAAGAGTGGGTAGAGAAAAATACTTCGTATCAGCCATCAACAAAAATGCAGGAGATGTCAGGCATGCTATCATTGCTTAACAGTGACTTGGACAAGTACCTCAAAGAGAGGCCAGTGAAAAGTATGCATCCAGAAGAGGACATTATCCAGGAGAAATTTGAAAAGGTTACCCACACTAAAATTCCAAAATTCTCTATTGAGGAGCAAACGATAACAAAATGTGAAAAAACACAAATAGTAGATGATATGGAGGATAAGATAAGTGTGGAGACAGAACAGACTGATGTGGATGAATTCAAAGAACTTACACCAAGTTCTGTATCAGAGCCACCATTCCAAGAAATCTGCATTGAGAGAAGGACACAGCCACAACATTCTACAACTGAGAGGGATATGTCAGGCATGTTGTCACTGCTCAGTGGTGACTTAGATCAATATCTCAAGGAAAACCCAGTGGCAATGCAGTGCCAACCAGAAAAGGATATAGTCCATGAGAGCTACAAACAAATTGTACTGACAAGTAGTAATTTGGAGGAAAAAATAAGTGTCGAGGCAAATAAACACAAGCAGACTGAAATAGTTAGAGTCACAGAATTGTCACCAAGTTCTGTATCAGAGCCACCATTCCAGGAAGTTTGCATCAAGAGAAAGACAGAGCAACACCAGTCTACAACTGAGAGGGATATGTCCGGCATGTTGTCACTGCTCAGTAGTAACTTAGATCAGTATTTGAAGGAAAAACCAGTGCTGATGCAGTGCCACCCAGAAGAGGAGGTAGTCCCTGAGAGCTACAAAGAAATGATACTGACAAGAAGTCATTCGGAGGATAAGATAGGTGTTGAGGCAAATGAAC
>JAPMOB010236601.1:0-14079 GCA_029875015.1 Lepomis gibbosus
AGTCGCAAACATCAACCCAAGGATCGGTACGTGATGTCATCATCACAGGGAAGCGCTTCTGCCGGCTGCACATACAGGTCTGTGTGTGGCGGTGGTGTCACTTACTGATCCATCAAAAATGCTTGGGTATATGTAGCGTGTGTGGAAGCTACCGCGCTACTCTGTCAATAAAAGAGCTTCGTTACTGAAAATCTGTTTGATTCAGAAAATAGCGACGCTACCACCAAGCTACTGAGAAATGTAGTTAAACTAGTAACGGCGCTATACTTGTAGCGACGCTACTGCCCAACACTGAATAATACATAAGCTTGAATAGCTTTTTGGTATTTGTTCTCTGCGGTTTTCTGATTCAAATTGTTAGGCAGGAAACACTGAATAGACCAGATGTTTTTCACTTCCCCATTATAACTAGGGGATGTTTTGGGGCAAAACATCCTACTTTGGCTGTAAATTAATGAATAAATACTAATCACACTTCCCACAAATCTCTCTGGGATTAGTAAACTAAATTGTAGGCTATTAGCAGCATCTACTCCCGTATGTTCATGTAACTTGTCTTTAGATAACATAGAGTATATTTTTATTGATTTAGATATTTTCATTCTTATAAACAAATGTTTATTCACAGAAATTCTGTTGAAAAGATTAAAATTATATAAACTAGTTTACATGCAATTTACATGTAATCATAGGCTGAATGTCATAGTGACCTGTTTTTAAATCACAATGTTTTAATATTATTTTGTAATGTACTTTGTTTTACAATGATCAAGTTTATTCACTAATTTTTCAAGCCATGTAGATAATCAGATAATATTTTGTGCTGAAGGACATAAAAATAATCACAGATATTGCATTAGTGTTCTGTTAAATTATATTATTTTTACCAATTATATCAGTGACGATAAATTAACTGCAAGCTATTTGAAGCATGTTATAGAAAAATTGAATATCACACAAGAGTACTCTCCTATCATTAAAAAACATAGTAGGATGTATTACAGTAACTCACATTTCCCTTGTGAGTCAACAGGAAAGAACCACCAGACACCCAATGTAACTAAACCACATCTGTTTAGGTGCTTTTTTTTTTTTTGCTTTTTTTTACAGTTCAGTAATTTAAGCCATTGAAGTTTATGAATTATATTTCTAAACTTTGTAACAATTTAAACATTGTTGAATTTTAATAATAGGAAGCAGCAACATGTTGCTTGTAACCTTAAAATTTCTTGCTTTAAAATGCCAACATGCTACAGCTGAGGTTTAGAAAATATTTAAGAGTTATCCTATACTGTCTTAAACAGTAAATTGTAGCTACTTAAACATGTCCGCTAGCAGTTAAAATTGTTTTTACTACAGACTAAATCACAGTAAGAATTTCTTTTAAGGTTATAGAACAATAGACAAATTAAACACATATAGGTGCCACATTTGAATATATAAAATTAAATTTATAGCGTAACGTGACTTGCCATATACACTGACAAAGACCTGTTGGAGACAGTAGTTCTACAATTAACCATTCACTTCAACAATTAGTACGTCTTACCTGATGCACGAAGTATGTCATAGCCATTCCAGGGAAACTTGCTTGCTTGAATGTATAGCTTACGCTGCCATAGAGAAATGTGCTTGTACTTCCTGTTAGTGCTTGTTCTTCTGTATTTGCCTGATTTTTCTGTTGGGGGTGCACTAGATGGAAACATGAAGTCAAAGCAGACGAAAAGACAAAAGCTTCATTACTAGACTTTCTATAGTAAGCAAGCAAGAGCACTAAGAGCACAAGTCTAAGTAACTGCACTCCACAATATATTCTAGCTTTTGACATGCATAAGGCAATTATACTGAAATGGTCAGACTTATCTGGGTATGCCTAGCAACAATCACACACCCTTGCAAATCTTATCTGAATATAACATTTAGCCATGACAATAAGAATACGTTGGTGATAGAATACCATAAACCTCATCCAAACAGAAAATCTACTGCTACTTTAGCTAGTTGGTTTGCCGGATAAATTTGGGTGGAGAAAGCCACTGGGGAGCCCTTGAGCTGCTCCATGGCCAGCAGATCAGACTGTGGTTTGAATTTGTGAACTGGGCATTCCTGAAAAAAAGAGTAGGCCTACATTCCTGTCAGTGATATGACCTCTGGTTAAAGGTTCAAAATAACTTTACATAGATATATATAGGCCTACGGCTGTATATGTTATATAGGCCTACTGATTTTAGTTTTCCATCTGACCCATAGTGTCAATAATGACAGGTTTATGCCACTATACCAGCTATGCCACTTTTTGCAAGCATTCCCATTATAAAACTAGAAAAAAACATTCCCCCTAATTGTTCACATGTGCTTTATGCAGAGCTACTCAGCTGCTGAAAATATCTAAATGCTTTACTATTGTAATTTTTATGTAGGCCTTATAAGCCTGGTTATGGTATGATATGGAGTAGTAGAGTGATAAAGTTCCTTTCTATAATATATTATCATGCAGCAATAGAAACTCAGCCTACTTCAGACACCTTGGGGTGGGGGTGCTGCACATGTAGGCACTGGGCCTGTATTTCTTGGGGTTTGCAAGAAATTTCAATCACCTTCTTTTCTAGTCTAAGTAGATGAATGTAAACATTTAAGTCAAAGAGAACACACAATACCAACAAAGACTCGGGCTCCACAGACGCAGTGGACTGGATGTAGTAACTTTAGATATTCTGAAAGTATTGTTTTGAGAGGACACCCTGGTAAGGTAAACCCTTGATTTGAAATGAAATCAGCTGATTAGTTACATGGGGGCGGGTTCAAATACGAGTGGAAGCCATCTTGAACGTTTGGTTGACAAGACTGTTTCGCAGTCAGCTAAAAATTGAGTAACGTTACACCTCACTAACACCGCATAGGGAACCGGTCATTTCAGGCATTCAAGGTAAACGCATGCACATCTAATATATTTCTAACTATGGATAGTTCTTTGCTAGATATTCCATTATTTCGTGGTGACTTTTACAATTAGCGCTAACTATTAATGTTATTTCGTCATCGTTTGCCAGTTAGTGTTAGCTTGCTAGCAGACTTAGCACGACAATTCCCTCGGCAGAGTTAGCTAACTTAAAATTGGCTGATGCTGGATATCTGGTTTTGTCTTAATGCGAACATTGGAAAGGTTACAAATATGTGTATTTGCGTTAAAACAGTCTGAATCCGGCATCGTAACGTCGATTACCGAAATAGCACAACATTAGCATGAAGCTAAAGCTTCATGTGCTTGTTAGCCAGATGTCGGCGGCTAGCAGAAGGTATTTAGTTTCCTTCTAGTAGTTGGATTAATCAGACAGAAATGCCCATTGTCAGGCAGGTATTTTCGCACTAGACTTCTCGAACGGCATAGTCTTGGGTAACTAACGTTACAGATAATCTGCGGATGTGCTTGACATTCCGTTTGTCAACGCTGTTTTCATATTATGCTACTGTTAGCAAGGGTTACCTTAATACTGTTAATGTTACCATCCGCCGCTGTGTCTGCTAACTTTTGACTTTAGGCCAGTCATCTACAGTTATCGACCCGCTAGTTATCGACTTGATACCCTGCAAATACAGCATATTGTCTTTTGCCACACGTCGTCATTCTATTGTAATGTGTTTTTTTTCGTCTTTGCTTTATGTAACCATGTGTCTTGTATGTTTCAGGGTTGGAAAAAAACAGAGAAAGGACGCAGCGGCTCAGTTAAGCTACACAAGATGGCTAGCTAAACAGTTGGCCAGTACTTGAAAGCTAGCTAAATTCGCCTGGTGTGGCTTTTTCCAGATTCCAGAATGGCACATCTATCCTAAGCCCTAATTTAGAAAAGAAACAGGAGCTTAGAAGGTATCTAAACAGTGAAAAGAAGAATTTAACAAACAAAAATATTGTTGAGGAACCTGCTGAGACAAAACATTTGAACAATTTATGTATGAATAATTATTGAAGTCTCAAGAGTAAAGGACAATCTTGAATCTTGAGTAGTCCAGAGAGAGGAGTCGCTTCATCTGGTGGCTATTATAGGTTTCACTGCTGTTGGGACATAAAAGTTAAACTAAGTAAACATGAGTACAGTCAGGACAGAGAACCCAGTGATTCTGGGCTTGTCAAACCAGAATGGACAGCTCAGAGGTTCAGTAAAGCCTGCCGGAGCACCAGGTGGAGGTGGAGGAGGCACTCCACAGCAGCAGCTTAACCAGATGAAAGGTGCAATCAATGGTAATTCTCAGCTGGCCCCTACAACTAACGCTGTCATCAAGTAAGTTATTTGATTCTAGAAATCCAAGAATTTGTTCTTGATGATTTCTGTATGTTGGCACAATTATTACTGTCAATTCTTTGTTATGCTTATTGCTTACAAGAACTTTACCATCCACAGACCTGGAGATGACTGGAAGAAAAATTTGAAATTGCCCCCAAAAGACATGAGGATGAAAACTTCGGTTGGTACAAGATAGTTTTCATTTTACTGAGCTGAAAGTCATCCAGTTTGGAAATAGAAATGGCAGATAATTATTTTTACTTGAGCTTTTGAAGAGTGCTTTTGCTAGATATGTCACTGTTATTCAGTCTCTTTAAATCCATTTTGCAGGATTGTATTTTCATAATGTTACCATAAACAAAGTGTAGAATGATAATTTTTATTGAAAAAAGAATGTCTTGCAATAAACATGCTTTGTGAACTATTATGTGGTAACATATTTTGCTGCTATGCTTTGGAAGGCGAAAATCTAATTAGTGTTAACATTGCATAGATTAAAAAATGTTTATAAATTCTGTGTAGCTGACATATATCTACAGATCTACTACTACCACATACACACACCTGTCACCTGCCCAGCAGAGTGCTGTCTGCCAGAAACACCATGGTTACAACTTACTTTTACAGTCTGTGGGCTACACACAGCAACCACTGTAACATTGTCACTGTCCATGTTGCTTTCTGCTGTTCACTGATCCTGTACACAAATGTGACACATGAGGGGGGGGAAATAACTCCAGAAGAGACAAACTCATCTACTGGCAGTGGGAAAGAAGTCAGCAGTCTATTTTTAGCGCACTTACCCTCTCGAAACTGCATGCATGTGATAATTTACTATAAAAAGGTTAGAATAGTCAATGTTTTTGGTTTGAAGAAAAGCACATATTTTCATTGGCATTCTCATTTCTGAAATTGGCTGACACTTTGTTCTACAGTTTAAAAAAAAAAAATTGTCATTGTCAGGGACATAATCCATGATCTGTTTAACCAAATGTTCTATTGTTTTTATGACAATTATAGGATGTGACTTCAACTAAAGGCAACGAATTTGAAGATTATTGCCTAAAGAGGGAGCTGCTTATGGGAATCTTTGAGATGGGCTGGGAAAAGCCTTCTCCAATCCAGGTACGTTCAGTCAAGTCAGAGTTTATCCCTTTGACAACTTGACAAGAAGGTGAATTTGTGCTGAAGGAAGTAAATTTCTTGATAATTAAGAGTTAATGATAATCAAAGAGGCAGCAAATGTACTACTTAAAGTTACCAATTTTTTTTGAGACATTTGCTATATTGACATGTTTAACAATTACAGTCAACAATTGCAGTCTACCTATTATTAAATTACTTTACTAGCCATGTTAACATCCAATTGGAATGCGAATTTTAAGCAAACTTTTGAAATGTTGCAAAAAAGACTGCAAATCATGCACATTTCCATCAGCTGGTTTGGAGTGAATAAACCAGGCTACAAAGCGTAGTTATGTCAGCGTTGACGTTATGCATGGCTATAATATAGAAGAAGTAGAGGTAGCCAACCATAAACTAAACCAATCACATGGACCTAAAGACCAAGCATCTGAAACAAATAGAGATGTTTTCAGAAATGTGTTTCAAGTGGGCAAGTTGCTACTAGCCATGTTTCCGCGCGTTATGGGAATATCTGGGGAGAAGCTGACATCTGATCGGACATGTGAGGTAAATTTTCGCTTAAAAATCTTTTTTTTGCAAAATTAAGTAAGATTTATTTATTTTTGCAGTTTCCATCAACCTTTTCTAATGCAATACTTCACAATGTGCATAAAAAACGTCTGCATGTCAAATCTTCCATGGCCAGGATACTGAACCCCAAGTTGCTTCAGTGAATGTATATGAATGTTACTTTGTGTTTCTGATGAGGAGTTGGCATCTTAGCCTCTGCCATCAGTGAATGAATGTGATGTATTGTAAATGTTTAAAATCTAATTAGTATTTATGGCTTAGAAATTTGTCAGGTTTAAAATTGGATATATGACCCATCACACCTATGCATGAGCACTAACGCTGCTGTTTTTCTAGAACAGTGTTGTGTGGCAAGGTCCACACCACTTTCTTTGTTTTCCATTGCAGTGCCAGGCCTGTATAGGAGTTTTTTTTTTTCTCCTTTTACGACCATACACAAAATGGAGAGCTAGCAGACCATGAGGGAATATTTGCTGAACTTAACAAAGCGTATTTGATTATAATCATTACTATCCATTTAACTTAGAAAGAGGCAACGCAGCAAATAAGAAATGAAACTATTTTTAGCTATGTCAGAGGAATGGCTCTGTCAGTCGATCCACTGCTTTGGTCTAGGCTGAAATATCTCCTATCACTACATGATTAATTGCCATGCAAAGTTTGTACAGACATTCATGATCCCTACAATATAAATTTTAATAACTTTGGGCATCCCCTGACCTTTCCCCTAGCACTACCAGGTGATCAAAGTTTTCACTTATTTCATGGAAGATCTCAATATCTTGTTCAGCTAGACCCATATCACTAAGCAGCCTGAATGGGTATTTGTGAGCCAATGAGCGGGGTCTTTATATATTGACATTCTGATTTTCATCCAGTTGCTCTACGTGTGACCAAACCTTTGTTAGAGCAGACATAATTTGGTATGTGGCAAAAATGCGCTAACTGGTACCCACCCAGACAAACAGTGTTGTGTATTAATTGCTGCTTTTTTGCTTTTTTTTTTCTCAGGAGGAAAGCATTCCCATTGCACTGTCAGGAAGGGATATCTTGGCCAGAGCCAAGAATGGCACGGGAAAGAGTGGAGCCTACCTCATTCCCTTACTTGAACGCATTGACTTGAAGAAGGACTGCATACAAGGTGAGTTTGATTTCTGCCTCAGTTTGCTCACAGTAAATGTCAGAATGTTGACACTGAACTCTCACCTAATATCAAAGTCATTCATCAGCTGGCATGGATTAATCAGTTAATAGACAGAAAATTAACAGGCAACTATTAAGCTTTTAGTTTTAATAATTTTTTCAATAAAAATGTCAATTCTGTTTTCAAACTCTTAAATTTAAATATGTGCTGGTTTTCTTTGCCTTCTCTGATCACAAATATTATATTAAGATGAATTGAAAATGTAAAGAATTTAGTTTCAGCCCTATTTGTATGATTATATTCAAATAGAGTATTTGAACATTTATTAAACAGATTTCTGTTGGCACTGTATTTAATTCCTAAATAAAAGCCTTACCCCCAACACTAATCAGTGTGTCTTTAGCTGCTTTTCTGCCAATGAGTTCAGATGTTTCACATTAAAAAGGTTATTTTTCTGTATAAATTGGCACTGTTGTAAATGGTACCGTAAGGGTTTTTTTTTTTTTTTTTTTTTTTTTTNGTACCTCTCTGAGGTGTCTAGCACACTGGCCCAGGACAGGTAGAGCTTGAAACACTGCAGTCCATTCATAAGTCGACTGAATCATCACTTATAGGGGCATTTTTAAATATCCCATCGATGGTGACAGACTCCAATCCACGCAAAATAATTTCTATTTAGTTCTTAAAATAAATATGCACAAGTCGCCTCCATGAGGGATCGAGGCTCAGACGTTCCTTTTGTTCACTGTCGCATTAGTATACACTTATTGCCATCTGGTAACAACCCCTCCTACATGTAAGAGTCTCATCTGCGGGGGAAATGCAAAAATAGATTTAGGGTTTAGGTACAGTTTCAAGGGAACTAGACTGAAAAGTGTGTGTTGGAAATGTCTTTAGGAAAATGGTGTGTGAAGCTTCCATGCAGTTCCTACCTCTAATTCTTGTGATTCTATTTTTATTAGTTCTGAAAAGTTTTGTTCATGTGTCCAAATTAAACCTAAGCTGGCTCAGCTTTAATAAATGTGCGAGTACTCTTATCACAAGATTGTTTCTGGTTTTCCAGCTGTGGTCATTGTGCCCACCAGAGAACTGGCTCTACAAGTAAGCCAAATATGTATCCAGGTCAGCAAACACATGGGTGGAGTGAAGGTAATGGCAACCACAGGTGGAACCAACCTACGCGATGACATCATGAGACTTGATGAAACAGGTAGACTTTACAATTTACAAATTGTGTGAGATGCATTATTGCTGCCTTGCTGGCACTATTTCTATTTCTATATTGACTTCTATTATTTATAACTTATTGACCATCACAAAACCACAATTTGAGGGGATTTTTTTTCTTGTCTGAAGCCATAATTATTTCCTATACCTTGTTGTTAACATGGAATATCAGGAAATGTGTCCTGATGACTAGCTAATGTATGCCATCGGTTTGTTCTTTCCAATCCCTCTGTTGGCTATACAGCTAAATTATTGGCAGACAAGGGGGGTTGATGGTTTAAACATGGCAGCTAATCAAAATAGCTCTGACTGAGTAAAGTATTGGATACAGCTTTCTGTGCTGCAGTCATCAGCGGCTGAATATTGCCAAAATAATAGACATGATCCTTTTTACATTTTCATGCTACAACTAAAGCTATCCATTTTTTTTAATTGTCAGCCAAGTAATTGCTGCCTTTTTAGGGTAAATTCTGTGTATCTTACATTTATTTATTAAATATAATTTATTTTACAGTACATGTGATCATTGCCACTCCTGGGAGGATTTTAGACCTCATCAAGAAAGGAGTGGCCAAAGTCAGTCAAGTGCAGATGATTGTTCTTGATGAAGTGAGTCATTTTTTAAAATTCCATTTGATACATGATATTTTTCTAAATTAACATAGGGTTGGGTGATATGTAAAAACTTGACTAAGTTAGATGGGGAAATATTCTGGCTCTACATGCTGTCGCTGCTGCAGGGTTATCTCGTTGAATGAGTCTGTTCTTGAGCAGCTGCTCTCGCACGTTCTTCGGAGGCAAACTCTGAAATTAGCATAACTGAATGTCAACTTGGCCAATAAACCTATCGCCGATATATTCGCCCAACCCTATTAAGAATTTAAGCAGCCGCTTGAGACAGCCCTCAATGTGCCTTTCTTTCATGTCACTCTGCTCAACAGGCTGACAAACTCCTGTCTCAGGACTTTGTGGTTATGATGGAAGAGATGTTGGGTTTCCTTGCCAAACAGAGGCAGATTCTACTTTATTCTGCAACCTTTCCTCTCAGCGTCCAGAAGTTTATGGTACGCTTTTTCTCATTTTAAGTACTTGTTTCCTTTTTTTTTTTTTTTTTTAAATTAGCTGATAAACAAATCGGCCTTTGTAAATAACTTCATGTAACAATGGTCTTCACCCACTTTATAGAATGCACACCTGCAGAAACCCTATGAGATCAACCTGATGGAGGAGCTCACGCTGAAGGGTGTGACTCAGTATTACGCTTATGTAACTGAAAGGCAAAAAGTCCATTGCCTTAACACCTTGTTCTCTAGGGTAAGTGTTGCCTTTCTGCACTTCATTATCCTGTTTTCATTAACTTCAATTGAAAACAGCACTGTAACTTTACTGCAGGCTTTTAAAGCTAATGTTGGATTTCCAAACTTTGAGCAGGGCTGCTATCATAAATAATGTTGTACAAAGGGTATTAACATTTTGTTACATTGGGCATTAGAAATGTCTTATTGGATAATTAAAACAAATGGCTGGATACCTCACAATTTATGTTGGTATTCACATTTTTATTCTCCAGCTCCAGATCAACCAGTCTATCATCTTCTGCAACTCATCTCAGAGAGTTGAGCTCCTTGCCAAGAAGATCTCCCAGCTTGGTTATTCATGTTTCTACATTCATGCCAAGATGAGACAGGTCAGCTCAAAGTACTACCTCCAGAAATATCAGCTTAAAGACCAAAATATACAGGTGGCGATGGATGCATGCCAGAACAGCTGCTACTATTACTTTCGGTGTGTATTAAAGTGGCACATCGAGTAGACGATGTGCCTCTACTGCAACAGGTCACGCCAATGCTCTATTTCTGGAGTGTTGCTGTCACTGCCAGTTTTTTCCTCGATGAGAAACAGTCCTGTTGACACCTGGGTAACCAGACAACATGGAGAAACGCTGTTTGGACTATACCTTGTTTTTTAATTATCTACTTTTACAGTTTGCCTTGAAAACGTGTAATATTTTCACATTATAGCCTGGTTTTGTGGCTTGGCTTATACCTTAGTATAAAATATAGTTTCACAGACAGTAACATTAGAACTACATACTCAAAACATGGTGGTTTTCTAAAGCAAATGTATTTTACTACAGAAAGTAGTACATAGATTAACAGGGAATGCTACTGTAAAATCATGTCTGTATGTGAAGTAGATGCTTACATGTAAGAAAATATAGTGAGCGAATGCCGTTTTGTCTTTTCTGCTCTTCAGGAACATCGTAACCGTGTGTTCCACGACTTCAGAAACGGCCTCTGCCGGAATCTTGTGTGCACTGGTAAGTGGTAGAGCCATGTGCATTTGTGTCTGCTGCATATTAAAATAGGACTGTGAAATACTCCGGAAGCTGGTTCGTTTCAAACAGCAGCTTTGTGAGAAATATCATCATACCACCACCACCAGACTTGCTCTGCTCCAACTTAAGCCATTGTTTCCCATGTAGAATGGTGATGCACACTATTCAGATTTTGAAACTTCATTGAGTTTATAGTTCAAATGATTTGAATGTCAACTCTGTTGGCCTGACTGACTTTTCAAAGGGTGTCCAGTCAAATTAAAGCCCTTTAAATTAAGGAAGCCCTTCAGGGTAAATTTGAGTTCTTGCTTAGTTACGTTGTGACATTTCACCATTGAGCTGAGCTAATGGTACTGACTCTGTTCAGCGCAGCAGTGAGAACAGCTCATCATGTGTGAAGCTTAAGTTATTCCGGTGGTTAGTCATGTCTGCTCCAAGACCTGAGAGCCTTTAGTGTGCATGTACAGCTTGGAAGGTAAATCTCTTTAACTGAAAGATTATAGAGATATTATCGAAATCTGGTTGCTTTTACTGGAATTACCCACCTAACAACAATGGAACAGTGGAAACATTTTAATAAGTCTAGCTAGTCAGCCTGACGACACTGATTAACGGAAAAATGAGGTGCCGCAGTTTGACACTACGAGCTCATGTTGCCTGTGGGAGGACACCAAACAGCTTTCATGTAGAGTGTACTCTTGGTTTTGGTAATTAGAGGGCTTTGCTACCATGATAGTTGTGAGTTTTAAAGAAAGGGAAATGAAAGTGACTCGAATTCTGCATAATTGTGATACTTTTGTGGTGCTATGCTGGTTAGACTTGATTTGCTCCAGATAAGTCCATGTATTTTGCTGTGGGTGGTGGCCAACAGAACTCTGTATTCTTTCTGTTTTTATTTTTTTTACATCTTTTAGTTCAGTTTGTAGTGACTCATGTGGCTTGTCATAAACTATAGCTTGTTTTCTTGAAGTTCTTATTCTGCACACAGTTAACATTTTGGTTTAGATGTATAGGTTTTGATTTCTTTCTTTATTTTCTCTAGACCTCTTCACAAGAGGAATTGACATTCAAGCTGTGAATGTTGTGATCAATTTTGACTTTCCCAAGCTGGGAGAAACATACCTTCATCGCATTGGTAGATCCGGTAAGAGCCCATATTCTTTTTTTAGTACAGAATTATTTTAGGTAGCAGACAGTGATGAAATGTTAATTGTAACCCTCACATCCTCAATATCCAGGCCGCTTTGGACACTTGGGTCTAGCCATCAACCTCATCACTTATGATGATCGCTTCAACCTCAAGGGGATTGAGGAGCAGCTTGGAACGGAGATCAAGCCCATCCCTGGCATCATTGACAAGAGCCTATATGTGGCAGAGTACCACAGTGAGAGTGGTGAAGAAGTCAAGCCATGAGCCAGTGAGTAAACGCAAGATGGCCAATGTGCACAAGTACTTCTATTTCAGGATGATGTAACTATTATTTTGTTTTTGATGTCAGAGTAACCATTTTGACACAGGCTGCAATGCAAGAGATTTTAAAATTAGACTAATGGCAGGCATTACATTTTGCCATGCTAGTGCTGTTATTGGGCATGCTAGGTCATTGGTATAGCTTACTTCAATAACTAAATGTCATTACTTAAATGGTGCTTTTCCTCCTGTGACAAATAAAAATGGTCCATGTGTCTGTTAACTTAAATATTTATCTATCAAAGGCACTCTTCAGTGCTATAAGACAGAAAAGATATAAGAAAATGATCAATAACTCCAGCCAATCTCAAACTGCCCTTTTAATGCAGCTGTTACAAAGTTTGAAAGACTGTGTTCAAGCCGCGCCCAGCAGAAGCTGTTTGACCTCAAGGGTCCTTGAGCCAGACACTCAATCACTACAAGCTGCAAGGGGGACATCCTTTGTCATTTTGAAGTTTCCTATTGAAGAAAAATCAAAAGTGAAATCTAGGGATGTTTTCTGGCACAGATTTTAGTCCTTTTAATATTTGTTAATGACTATGCTTATTACCAAAATGTTAAATTAATTGCATATGTTCATCTGCTCTGTGCTGCTCAATACGGTTTGTTAAAAAAAAAATAAAAAAAAAGACTGGCAAGACTGGTAAATATTTTAGCCAAAGCTTAACCAAAATTGAATCGCAGTATCTGCCAGAAAAATCAGTTAGATTTTTCACCAAATCGTTAGGCAAAACAAAACAAAACACCTCCATCAACACCTGAATGTAAAAATTTTCCCAAAGAGGTTTCTTGTAATTTTAAGTAGTTCTCATGCAGATGGATCTTCCAAGTGTTCATTTTTCTGCTAAGTATGGCTTTAGTTAGTTATTTGACAGTCTAAGGGGGGTTTCACTTCATGATTGACAGCTGAGCACTGCTCAGTTTCGTTGGCCAGGTTTATGGGCCGGACCTTGATACCACAGCTTTGTTCACTGCTTTGTTTACTTTGTAGAAAGCAGAGATGCATCCATGTTTATGATTTGAATATTTTTGACAATTCTGTATCTATCTGGTCTAACTTAATTTCACTCTTCTCTCTCCCCAGATCAGTCCATCCTCCATTCCCCTTTGTACCTTTTTTTTTGTACCCCACCCCACCCATCTTGGAGTTTTTTTTTATGTACAGTTTCTGTCTGTCTTCCTTTTTGGATGCCACCATAAGGAATGTGTAATTTAATGGACGCGTTTGGGAAGAACTCATTTGCCTTTTTTATAAGGCTCTGTGCTGCACCACCCTACCCTGAAGACATAAGCACCAGAAGGAAAGCATGGGACCAAGTGGAAAATATCAATGCACATCGTGACGATTCATATCCCACAATGAAACAAAGCCAGCACCAACAGACCGCTATATATGTCCCCCTCCATTCTTCTCGTTTTATTTTGGAAGTTTTAACAAATTTGTATCAAGTGCCTTAACAAGCAGTTCAACTCGTTCTAAAGTAATAACCCTTCATTATCAACCATCTTGCTCACTTCATACCACACACGTTCACCTAATTGAAAATTTGTCACACTAATTTAATTTAACGATCACATAGGTGAATTCATAACTGTTTTTGGTTGGGTCATCAGTTTGCAAGGAATGGAGATAATTAGGAGGGAGGCTGGTTGCTGGCTTAGCTGCACTCAAGTCTGGCTGATAAATGAGGACAAACTTGGATTTTCCATGGACAGAGATGCTGGATTTTTTCCAAGAGACAGCCAGACTGTCCTGTTGCTCGTGAAGAAGCGTGTGCTTCTAAAAGACCCAAACCCTTTCCTCAGTCTTCAGCATCAGAACACTAAAAATGAATTAGCAGCCTCTCAACACCATGAGTCATGAGGATTCCTGTTTCGGTGGAGTTAAAGTGTAGGGAAGGTT
>JAPMOB010236601.1:14174-36057 GCA_029875015.1 Lepomis gibbosus
GTCCTGTTTCATCTTCCTATGGTTGGCCATACTTAATTTTGCGAGATGTGCAGCCGACATGTGGGGTGCACCTTTCACCTTGTGTATATACCTTCATTTTAAGATTGTTTTAAACAAGTTCAAAAGGCTGGCTGACAAATTTGAAAAGCTTTTTTCACCCCTTCTCTCTTGTTAGCACTGGAGACAGTTTCCTTAACTGCCAGTTTGTTTGATCTGCAATATTGGCTTGTGAATTTATTTATAATTTTAGAAATTGCAGAATTTATTAGAAAATAAAACATTTAAATGACCTTGTGCATGAAATGTTTTTGGAGGCAGAGTTCATCACTGAAAAATCTTTAAGCCCCTGCAGATTTGTTGGTGAGTGCAATTCTTAAAAGCTGCACTTATACAAAGATTTAAATTGTTGCCCTTATTCTCCTGCTACCAGTGTTAACAAGTGTTCAGTCTAGACAGATGGCTTTGTTAAGCTTGTGCATTTGAGTAATGAATTCTTTGTTGTCACCAGCCTTAACTTGTGAAACTGACTCTTGAGACACTCTAAAATCTCCAGTTAGAGTGAGTGTTGTAATCGGAAGAGCACATAATATTCTATCATGTAGTAGTACTACGTGCTGCAGTGCAGCTGAATTGGCAGAGAATTTGTTTTCTGGGGGAAGTATTAGCTGTTACGTTGCTCTATGTGCTGTTTAGGCACAGCTACATTATTTCACGAATGTTGATGAAGCTGTGGATTTATTTCCCCTGTTTTGAACAATATCTGCCGAATGCATCAAAATGAAACATCTGACCTAAAATGTAGCAGGAATTCATTGTCTGTGCATTGCAAGTTAGCAGTCTTTACTAAAGCCAGCTAACAAAAGATGCCTCACTTAAAACAACCTGAGCAGGTTGGGCTGCACCTAACGCACAGACATGGGTTCAGGCAATAACACTGACTGCACTGCTTTTGTACACTCATGATGCCCAGATGAGAAAGGTTTGTGGTGGTGCAGAACGTTAAAAAAAATTGGCACGTAGGGGGAATGGGCATGAAGTATTACGAAATTACTGTTAGTCGGATTGCTTGTTTAAAAAAAAAAAATAACATGGGCACCTCAAACTCAGTTTATGGCTTATTTCTCTGCCCTTATTGCTTTGATGTCTTGGGTTGGGGTTACGGTTTGTTTTTTGCATATTTATGCAACATGACAACCTTATTTTGCATTAAGGTCCTCTGACCACTTGTTCAGTGGAATCCTTTATGCAAATGAGGTCCCCTTTGTTATGGTGAGATGCTCTCTTAACTGTTCTAATCAATGAGAAGTGTTATTGAACATTTAATTTAAGCTCTTTTTAAAAGAATACCTGGCAATGTTGATAGGTTGAAGATTTCCATTGTATTTCTCATTGGTCAGAACTGTGATCCCTGTTCGCTTAGTTCTATTGTTGTCCCCTAAATACTTGCACATCTAATTTGGCTGTTTTGGCTTAGTGTTTGGGTAGGAGGGCTGTATTTGTTAAAAATATCCAAATTAAATTAAGCATTAGTTGAGTGAACAGGGATGTCATTGTACAGGCACTTGGCAGCTGTCTGTTTCTTGTCAGCCCACTGGCAGTAATTGAACACAGCAAATGCTTTCAAGGCTAAAATCAACAATCCTTCAAGATTGAGTGTATTGCTACCTTTGATGCCAGTGGCTGCCATTTTGAGAATCTTAAAGGCTGAGACAAGAGCATCTTGCCCAAGATTGGGTGACTAATTGGATAGTTTGTGTAACTAAATTGTCTCATTCTTTAAGGTCTTTTTTTAAATTTGCAGGGTGGGAAAATTAGTGATCTTGCTGCCCTGATGCACATGTTCATCCTCCAAAAAAAGTTCTGACACATTTATGATAACACAGCTTATGTGAACAATCTGGCCGTCCCATCTGAATGAGGATGTGAGAGGAGTCCATTAGGGATTTCTTTCAAAACTTGTGCATCAGTAAAATAAACATGGGGAAAGGAGCCTTTGGGCATTACAAAATCAGGACGATATGATCTAAAATTCCAAAGTTATGATAAAGGGTATATAAAAAGGTTTGAAAAAAAGTTGTCCTTAAATTTGGATTTTTTTTTTCTCCAAATGTTCAAGTGGAGTACACCTTATTTAAAAAGTTGCCAAATTTAAGTGAAGAATTTAAAACCTGAGTTTATTTTTTTTATTTGATGGAAATTTGGTTATTTAATTGGCAGATTTTTCAGTGACGCAAATTTTACAATGGACTTAAGTTTAAAGGATGTCAAGATTATTGGATACAATTTGAAAAATTGTGTTGAAAATAAAGCTCACTGAAATTTATTGTCTGTTTTTGTTTTTCTTTGCCACCACTGCAGTGTCCTGTTAAATGCTCTTTTGAAAGCTAGGTGTCAGTATGTTGCTGCTGTACTGGCTTTATATAAACTTTGACCTGGAAGCAGTCCGAAGACTTCAGGCTTGGTCATACTCTAGTTTTAGTTTATACAGTGTTTGCTCAAGATGCATAAGATGATGCTATTTTGCTTTTCGTCATTGGCTTTTTTCATCTGTGTAAAGACTGCTTTTCCACCACCATGTGACAGGTGAGCTAAATGACTGAAAGTGGTTTTCTCTAGTTTAAAAAAAAAAAAAAAAATTATGTAGGACTGATTGTATCGAGAGCGCTTTGTTTGTTTTGGAACTGTTGATAATTAGAAGGTTCTTGATGATTTATGGCTGTAAAAGTGACCAGTTAAACTAAACATGTCTACAGGTCATAGAATTAAACTGAATCACCACCTGCTGAAGCAAGGAAACAGATGTTTCTTAAATTGATGTCGACGATCTCCTCTAGCGTGTGTATATATTTTCAGCGGACCTTTGGCCTTGCATGCTTATTTTTAGTGACTAATTTGGACTCTGTAACATGATGATTTATTGTGCTACACATGACCTTTATCAGTTTAATAACTCACTGTATAAATTAATTTCAGTGAAATATACTGCACTGGGCCCATCTTGCATCAGATACAGACAGCTAAACTGTTTGATGATGATAAACACTTTGTTGACATGAAGCTGAGGGAAACTCCTGGTAAGTCAAAAGTCAGTAAATTGTCTATTTTTATGTCAACTTTGGTGCTACTGTTTTTGCTTTCTGTCTTTTTCTGCAGATGTTGTTTTGTCAGCTTTTCGCAACCTTTCACATGAATCGCCAAACATGACTGTCACAGCTGCAAAATTGCAGGAGTTCCTTAATAAATACTTTGAGGAACCAGGGAAAGAGTTAGAGACGTGGACGCCACCAGACTGGCATGACAAGTGAGGTCCAGTTATTAGAGACTCCAGCTCATGTAGTATTGTTTCCTTTTGAATTGCTCTTGTTAACATGAGTTTTTTTATTTTCCTTTTTTTTTTTTTTTTTTTAAATGCAGGCCGAAGTTCCTAGGAGGAATTGCGGACCAAGAACTGCGTGCCTGGGCTGAGAATATACATAATCTATGGAAGTCTCTCGGCAGAAAGGTGACAGTTGATTAATCAAATGGCAGAAAATGAATAGTCAACTGTTTGGTAATTGAGTAACTGTTTAACCATTTTTTTTTTTTTAAATAACGATTGGAAAAATTCACTGGGTTCAGTGTCTCCAATGTGAATTTCTATCATGGTTGATTATCTTTTTGTTTTGATTGGTTGAACTAAGCAAGCTATGTGAATATCAAATTGGACTTTAGGAAATTGTCATGCACATTCAATATCCTGATATTTTGTACACCAAATGATTAATAAAAAAAAATCTTATTTATCAATAATGAAAATAATCATCATTTGCAGGCCTAATAATTCCAATTCACGTTCCTGTTGCAGTACATAGTTTCCAAGCACCCACGTACATATATACAAAGTCCAAAGACTTGAAATGAAAAAAATTCTCCTCTAGATCCGCCCTGGTGTTAAAGATCACCCAGAGCTTTACTCGCTGATATACACGCCATATCCTGTCGTCGTGCCTGGGGGGCGCTTCAGGGAACTCTATTATTGGTGAGTGAACAATGACTCTTGTCTCTCAGCTGTCTGGCTGAGTCTCACTGGGTCAGAGTGAGAAGAGATCACAGCTAGCCCCAGCCTGCTACAGCCCACCGAAATGCTGTGTGCAGACAGTGACGTGAGCCCTCCTACCCAACAGGGATTCCTACTGGGTCATCAACGGGCTCCTGCTGTCAGAGATGACAGACACGGCCTACGGGATGATTCAAAACTTCCTCAACCTTGTCAACAGGTGAGCCCTTAAAGCACCTTTCATCTTTTATAGCACTTTAAAAAAGTCAGCTCACTGCACGTAAATCAGGGGGCTCATTTTGAATGAGTCATTAAGCAACCTAAGTTGTACCCTTTAGATATGTAGCTTTCTTGTGGGTTTCAAAATTTGTGGAATAAAAGATTTTTTTTCTATCACTCTCCTACAGATATGGCTTCATTCCAAATGGTGGGCGGATTTACTATGAAAGGCGCAGTCAGCCGCCATTTCTCACTCTAATGGTGGAGAGCTACTATCAAGCAACCAAGGACAAAGAGTTCCTCAGGTGATATTTAGGCCCGAGCTGATGTCCTGCCAGAAAAATTATCGTTCTTCAGCTGCCTCTTGTCTCTTTCACAGTAGGGAAAAAAGGGCATATTAAACATCAAAACCTCAGTGATCGTGTCTCTCTGTGCCTCTGGAGTTTTGTTTTTCCTAACATGCTTAAAACCATTACACACAAAAGTTGGGGTGTCACATGCTAATTAAGGATTGTGGAAAGTAGTCTAAATGAAAACATTACTCTCTGATGTTTGTACAAACTTGCATGGTTTAGAGCAGCTTTACCAGTTCTGGAGCGGGAGTACCAATTTTGGATGGAGAACCGTTCTGTGGCTGTGAACGTAAATGGGGTAGAGCATATACTGAACCGGTATCATGTGCAGGTGGGCTTACCCAGGTATGTCTGAAATAAATCTAGTGAATTATAAAAACACAATTCATATATGTGGGTTATGCAGGGTGTGCTTTCACAAACACTAAGCAAGTCTTCTATTCTTTCTAGGCCTGAATCCTACTCAGACGATCTGGAATTAGCTGAAGGACTCACTGATGGTAATGGCTTAATAGCCTTCATATTCTTGGTGGCTGAATGAATCTCCCTTTTATGAGCAGGAGAAAAATTACCCTGCTATGGCCATTTCATTCCCATAGAGAGAGGAAATTGCTCCTAAGCAGAAAAATATATTCCTCTGAATTCAGGGATCATCTGTGCAAAACAAATTTGCTCTGAAAATACCTCAGTAGCACGTAATGAATATTTAATGTGGAACACATCCATTCTTTCACATCCCTGCTAAACAATTTGACCACACATTTTAAGAAAGGCTGTTGAAGGAAAAATTCCCTTACACAAGAATATATTTTCTTATTAATAACAAATAGTCATGTACATCAAGTTTTTCCCTCCTCTTTCTAAGAGACATTCTCTTAAGCATTTGGAAAATGTTGCAAAACTGAAACATGTTATTCAGAGGCTGCATATCTTTTACTTTTTCCACATCCAATTAACAAACAGGACATACATGAATAACGATCGCATTTTAAATGCTGATTTGTTGTGGCTCTACTAGCGAATTCATGTTTTTTTCCCCTTGCCCCCAGACTGTAAGGAGCAGCTGTGGATGGATCTCAAAGCGGGTGCAGAGTCTGGTTGGGACTTCACATCCCGCTGGTATATAGACAGTGACAGCCACAAAAACAGCACCCTCAGAGAGACCCGCACCAGTCGAATCCTGCCTACTGACCTCAATGCTCTGCTGTGCCTCAATGAGAACACTCTTGCTTCATTTCACAGGATCCTGGGTTGAGTATATGAGCAGCCTTTGACCTTGGAACTAACTTTGGTCTGCACACTGCTTTTAGCTCCTAAACTGGTGTTACATAACGGTGATGTGCTGTTTCCTGACAGGTAATGGTGACTCAGCTGTACTGTATGACCAAGCTGCAGCCCGCAGAAGGGAGGCAATAGAGTCTGTGCTGTGGGATGCTGAGAGGGGTGCCTGGTTTGACTTCAGCCTGGTGACACACTCCAAACACTTCGAGTTTTACCCCTCCAACCTGGCACCTGTTTGGGCACAGTGCTATTCTCGGCCAGAGATGGGCGAGAAGGCAGTACAGTATCTGAAGGTGGGTGTTGTAGGCTTCATTGTGGTCTGAATTCACACACACAAAGAAAATCAGAGAATAGATAATGTTTATTTAAAGGGTTGGTTAAAGCAAAAGTTTCACATTTTCCCCAGTTATCTTTTAGATGTTATTGTCCTGACAGGGCAACAGCACAAAGTAACAACATACAATGACGGACAACAGTGCACTCTCAGTTTAGTAAGGCCTTTTATGTAAGGCAGCTATGGCTGAGGGGATCAGTCTCTTCCCAAAGTGAGCCCTCCTGCTCTGGACCTATGCCCAGAGGCCAGTAGAGTAAGATGGTGATTGAGTGGGTGTGACGTCCTTTGCTATTGAGATTGCAATGCATGCAAAGGCCTTAATGTTTAGTTCAGCCAGGTTGGGTGTGGAGAGACCAATTATCATGACGGTGGTGTTGATTATGCATGTATGTTTGGACTGATTAGTAATCGATAAGGTGTTTAAGAAGCTGGTACAATAGGAGGGGCTGAATATTACATTTCATGGTATCTAGGCATGCAGATGCTGTAGGTTTGGTTTTATTTTGGCAGGAGGTATTTTTCTGACTCACCCCCAATACAGTGGCAGTTTACAGACTTTTGACTGAGATAATCCAAGCATTGCAAAAAAAGTTGTTGTTCCAATGAAAAAGCCAAATTTCCCTTCACCTCCACTGTATTGGAGTAAAAGCAGAATGTCAGGGACATATCTCAAAACCTGGACAAATAAACCCAAAACTGTTAAGAGTTAGTGAAAAAATACACTCAGCGACCACTTCATTAGGTACACCTGCACAATCTACTGCAATTCAATCCATGCCATAAATTCTACCTTTACAAAGATGTGCTAGGATGTCACATGTGTTTTATGAACTGCTAATTTGCTCCAGCAGATGGCACACGCACTACACTGGTTTCATACATGCATGCTCTTGCTTTTCACATCTCCCCCTCCAGGGGAGTGGTGCTCTCCAGTTCACCAATGGAGTTCCAACATCACTGAAAGAGTCTGGGCAGCAGTGGGACTATCCTAATGCATGGCCTCCTTTACAGCACATGCTCATTGATGGTAAGTGGGGAAAAAATAAATTACACAGTGGTAGAAGGTTAGTGCTTTTTTTCCTCTAGTTTTGTTCTCTAGCACATGTATTTGAAATGAAACAAAGCAGGGAAAACTACTGACATTCAAGTTGCATTCAAGGTTGTTTAAATCCATGCCCTAAAATGTTCCCTATGGAGTTTGCTTGAAAACAATCGTTACATGTACATTGAGCATTACTCACCAAAATTAGTGTGTGTGTATGATTGAGGTAAAACAGACATGCTTTATCTATTTACACTCATAAAATG
The DNA here is from genome assembly GCA_029875015.1 of Lepomis gibbosus. Taxonomy (NCBI): domain Eukaryota; kingdom Metazoa; phylum Chordata; class Actinopteri; order Centrarchiformes; family Centrarchidae; genus Lepomis; species Lepomis gibbosus. The sequence goes on from JAPMOB010236601.1 coordinate 21,706, forward strand.
CATACAAAGCCAATTTTCCTAAACTTTCCGCCAGCATTGTGATCATCCACAGTCACGACATCCGCGGTCTGTCAGTGAAATAGTGTGAACCCATTGGCAGGTTTCTGTGGACATGTGGGTCCTGTTCCACAAAGGATTGCTCCATCGTGCAGCTAGTGGTCAAAAACAAGATAAAGGGGGCATAAAGTAATTATACAAGCTACATAAAGTCATCATTGTGTCATCATCAGTGACGTCACCAAATCTACTTAAGGCAGAGAATCAGAAGCACCTCAAAATCCATAGATTTATAATTACTAATTACTAATCTGCAGAGCCAACACAATTTAAAAGCATGTCGCCTAATAGTTTTGCTTTGGGCAGCCTCGTGTTTAAAAAGGTGTTCTTGTGTTTGTTTAATGAATTGAAATCCTCTTGTATTTCCCAGGTTTATCCAAACTGCCTTCAGAGAATGCTAAACAACTAGCATTTGATTTGGCCCAGCGTTGGATCAAGACAAATTGGTTGGCATACAAGACGTATGAAGCCATGTTTGAAAAGGTGAATCTTCTAAGGTTTCAGTATTTCAGAGCTTGTGTTGCACAGTGATAACACAGCTGGCTCAGAAGGTGTAATTTTCTTCCTCCTGACAGTATGATGTCAACGGAGATGGCAAACCTGGTGGTGGAGGAGAATATCAAGTTCAGGTATTTTCTTTCATGTGGTGATGGTGTAAAACTAATATGCTTATAGTCACAAGTCTTTCTGATTTCATGCAGAGTCCTGTTAATTCTTTCCACCTCACTTCTGCTTCTTAACACATTTGCATGCTCATGCACACATACTCTCACTCCTCCTCACTTCATTGTCATTATTTATTTTTCTTTTTTTGTATGATTTTCTACCCTGTTTGGTCTTTGTTGTCTACTTTTCACTTTGGTTTTCTTACTATTTCCATCAGCACAAATAAATCCAGTGAAAGAGCCAAATTTCCCTTCATTATTTCCTAATGTTGTGATTATATTTGTGCTACATAAAAACAAACATCCCTTATGCTCTGCTGTATTGGCCTTTCTGTAGCTGGGTTTTGGCTGGACCAATGGCGTGGCCCTGCAGCTCCTGGACCAGTATGGCGCAACTCTCACCTCAGAAAGCAGACTTGTGTCTTCTGGCCTCCTGCTGCCTCTGGTCATTTCAGCTACTGTCATGCTTCACTGAATCAGAGGTGGCAAAATAGCCTGACTGGTGGATTTTATTATTCCTGGTTTCACTGCACTACATCACACCTGTCCACCGACGGACTTCAAACAAACACGAATTGACATTAAAAATCCGACTAAATTGTGCATATTTTACCAAGCTCTGGTATTTTTCTAAATCACATATGATCAGGATCACTTAATTGCATAAACAGGATATGATTTATCATAACTAAGAATTCCTTCGATTAATATTTTAGTATTTATCCTCAGAGGTAAATGATCTCTGGATATATTAGAAGATGCAGATCATGTAGGCACTTCTGGACTCCAGTAATGCAGGCTGTTAGTGCTTGCTGCTGCTTGGATCACAACATTAACTTGTCCCCGATATTGAACTGACATTACAAACAGATATTCAGCTAATTCAGTTATAAAGTTTATTGCTGAACTGTAGCTTAACTCCCTCTGAGGCCTTCTATTTGCAATCAAACTGATTTTGGAATGTAAACGAGCTTGTGTGAGAAATTACATGTGAAGTGAAAACACTAATGTTTAAAACAGTCTTCATTATGACTCCTCAAGACACTTTTATTCAGTTTTGACTAGTCAACCAAGCAATTGTAGATGACAATGCTTGTATAAAATCACATGTTAAATATAGTGATGAATTCCTGCACACAATCAGCACTGTTTAAAATGCAATGTTTTAGTCATAGACTTTCATCATGCAAGGCTGATCTATGACCGCAACACTGCATTTTCAGTAAAGTGAGTTCTGACCATGTTAAGGAATTCATTGGTTTCTTTGGCATGATTTCATCTTCCTACCCACCCCTCTACCAAGTGCAAAGACAACACTCAACATATTCCATGTTAAAATTAACTTTTTTTTTCCGTTTAAAAGTTAGCATAGTACTGGTGTATATGGAAGGTAGTTTTGTGCAAAACACACCACACTGCTAACCATGGTGACAAATACATTGCCTTTGATGTGGCTGCTTCACAATAAAAGCCACCCTGTATTCCTGCCAGTGGAAAGCTTTTTGAATGTTTAGCAGTAGGGTGTTCGGATTACTGGCACACTTCGCACACCATGTAAAGATTGAATAAACAGTAAGGCAGAAATCAATGAGATAAAATGTTGCTGGATTACATACACATACATTGTTTTTCTGTTTTCCCTGGTGGATTTGAAAGTAATCTGAATCCAGCATGGGATGGCGGCACTAGCAATGAAAACTGCCATATAGAGGTAATTAATGAATATACAATAAATGGCTATTACAGAAAAAAAAATACAACTACCATTTTCAAAAATATCTTCAGGATTGTAACTTGAAAAAGATTGTAGGTTACCTCCCTTTTTTGTTTTGTAAAAATGTTTACTGAAATGTTGCTACAGAAAGGGCAATACAGCAGAGCATAAGGGATGCTTGTTTTTATTTAGCACGTACATAAGCATCTGAGTGCAACTATAGTTATAAACTGAAACCTATTTGACAATATGGAATATTGTTTAGATCAGTGGTTCTCATAGTGAGGTCCGGGGGCCCCCAGGGGTCATTAAGGAGGTTCCAGTTGGTCCCCAACAAAAAGGGGAATGATTTTTCTGTCATCCCTAAATAAGTAAAACAGTGACAGAATGTGACTATTTTCGTTGTGGGTTTTTATACACTTTCTGTAATAAAACATCTAAAACCTAAAATTCTGTCAGATGGAAGAATCCATGACAAAATCAAATGGAGGTCCATGGTCCTTGATGTGAAAAAGTTTGAGAACCACTTGTTTAGATGACTGATGGTCTCACTCCAGTTTGAACACACCACAGAGAGTGAAAAAAGTCAGGGTTAACACTAGACACACAAATGTAATGTAAAAAGTGACAGTCAAAAAATTGCCATTTCTGATTGTTCCAAGCAAGTCCTCCTTTCACTGCCATTTCTGCTTACATCTATAGTGAAATACAGGTCAAGCATGAAATTAAGTCCATATGGATATTCAAATGGTTGTTTAAAAAGAAAAAAGTAATGACAAATGTGCTTCTTAAAGAAGAACTTGCATATCTCTTGGCTGAAGATATAAGGCCCAACAAGGATTTCACTGCATTGCTCTTAGCATGACTGCACACAACAGATTGAGTGAGCAACTTAAATGAGCAAAAGGCCAATAGATGCAGCAGTCCGTGCAACCACAAAGATCATACTCCAGTAATGTGCTATTGTGACTCTCCATCTAAAAGCCATATTGCTGGCTATTTCTTTTTTTTTTTACCCCCACGCGTAACTCTAATACCCATACAGTAGCAGCTGTGTGTATTACTGTTTTTTGAGAGGTTTAAGAAGCAGGCAGCAGTCATTATGTTTTCAGCCCTCGCCGACAGCAGTAACTCAAGTAGAACCTGCTCCTTTTGATAATTCACACATTACCATGTTGTTTTAGCAGAAATGTGTTGTGTTCAGTTAGTGAGATGAAGCTGTAATGTGTGGGAGAAGTTGTCCGGCAGTTAAGTGACTACGAGGTGAAACGACAATGTGTTTGTGTGTGCACGACGTGCTTGTGCCTTTTTTGATTACACAAATCTGAGGACGTTATTCTGAGAAGCACGTTCCAGTGGCAGCCCATGAATTGTAAAGCAGCAGTAACAAGTGCATTACATGTTGTTGTGGAAGTAAAGGTCAGGGTGTCTTGTCCTCACAAGTCATCCAGTAACTGCCACTGCATACAAACTAGCATGGAAAAGTTCTTCACATCTTTAATAAAACCCAGATTTGTTATTCTTTATGGAAAATTTACTTGTCAGTTCACAGACAAGAAGATAGATTTGAAGGAGACAGGAGTGCCTTTTTTTTTATTAAAGACAAGACCATTTGATTTATTCATGTCTTTAAAATTTTACATACATCTCAACCGGTCTTCTTTACTGTATGTACCTCTGGCCTTAAATATGTATTTTTTTTCAATAACAAGAATGAGATACAGGATGATGTGTGAAATTTTATCAAACAGCTACGAAAGTGAAAAAAGGTAGACACAGAGCACAATAGGTGGATTCATAACTCTGTGTCTGTGTGGCGTTAGACAGAGGCCTGTGCTTCATTATTGTTCCCTGGCTCAACCTTCAGTAGCCCCTGTTGCACATATCAGAAAGACTGCTCATTATCCACTGTGTCCTCGTGGTACTGCAGAGTCCTGCTTGGTGCTGAGGGAACCCTGCTCTGCACTGCTAGGACAATCCCCACCTCACCCACCCACATTCCTGCAGTCTGAAGACCCATGATGGGGATGTGCAGGGAGGCCGGCTGTCTAGCCTGTGATTGTGAATCGGAGAGCTAGAGATTGTTCCTCAGCTACCGCTGACACTCATTCAGTATACTCTAATCAATAACTCATTGAGGGACTGTGCTTGTCTTCCTGTGTAATGTATTTCACTAATAATGACCGTTATTTCCCACAAAAATTGGTTTGTGTCTGGCTTAGCAGCTAAATTGTTTGGAGATTAGGCCAACTCCTTGACCTCTAAACTGGAAGGATTGGCTAACTGGAGGCATTATACGGATAGATATGAGATAGCTTAGTAATATTGATTCTGCACTGTCCTGAGATATCAGGCTTTTTGTAATCAATAACTCTTGAGGAATCGTTCCTATAGAATTTCTTCTGCTTAAGAGGAGATTTTAAAATCCAATCTAATGGACGGAAGAGCTATGAGTGAGAGAAAATTTAATATTGTCTCAGCTGATCTGCACCCTTGAACTCAAGACTGGGAGGAATCTTAAAAAAAAAAAACTCCTTCAAAAGCAATTCACCTTTCGTATGCAGTTCACAGGTTTTAGGTCCTAGCTGGCTCTTACATATTTCTCTATGATATTGTCAAGTGCAGCTGTGGATATATTCTGGCTTTATGTTTTCAAAAAATGGATCAACTTCGCACTTACACAGCATATCTGATTCAAAGAGACACAACTTATAAACCTTAATATATTTATATATTAAGGTTGTAAGATGTTCTGGCTATATCTAACTAAAATATAAAATTCTATTTGAGATGACAATCATGGTGTTGAATTATATTCATCATACTGAGGTGTTTCTAATATTTATTCTCCCTGTATTATAAACACCAACATGTTTTATCCCTAGAGCAGAAAATATTTGAATAAAAGCAATAGGACCTGCTTATTTATTGTAACTAAATGACTAAGCATAACAGCGTTGTGCCTTAAATTTAAAACAAAAGTTACACATTTTTATTGTTAAAGCCTCTGAAAACTTGGTTTTAAAGTAAGTTTAAAATGACTAAATATGCAACAATTAAAGTTCAGAAAAATATCCAAAGTTATTAAGAGTTTAACATTCAGACTTTAATTGACCGTGCTTGCACCACAAGTACATAACTTGACATCTGTCATCACATTTTGACTCAGATGTGGCTCAACACCAGTGTACAGAGTATGAAACATGACCTTATCACAACTGAACTTTGCCCAAAACAGTGAGAAAAGCACAGACACAAATAAGGTGATATCTTGTGTCAATTAAACAAAGCCTTTCTTACTTTGGCAGACAATAGCGTGTTCATGTAGAAGAATACACTCAAAGTACGAGCCTGATTGAGCAAATATGTTTTCAGTACATTTCAGGTACGTTTTTAAGTCCATCTTTATTTAAGTGAATAGACTTATGCAAGGAGAAAGGAAAACAGAAATTCTCAATTACTGGTTTACATGGTAATTTTTGTTGAATGTTTCCAGACATCTACAAGGATGAACACAGTTTTATTTGATGTCCCTTCTCCCATCCAAAACATCTTGAACTGTTGCCCAAATGTGCCACTGTGAGGCGGTAGAGCTCTTTGTTGTATTGGATGATCAGCCTAGTCTTCCAAGTCATGCTATTTCGTTCTGGTGGGCATACAATCAATATGGCCACAAAAGCCTATCACCATTTGCAGTATGGCACAATGGCCTTGTCTGCTGATTGAAGCATTTTACCAGGTACTTTACATGGTTAAAGAAAAATGAATCACATTCTCTAAGTTTCTTTCTGAAGATGGCTTTGTTGTGTTTGAACCATAAGCCACAAGAATCAAACACAATATTTCACACTGATTTTCCCATTATCCAGCTGAGTGGGATGTCAGTACGATGACTGACTCAGATCAATAGTGTGCTGTTGGTGAAGACTTGAACTGTTAGATCTAGAGCGGCACAGTCTTCACCATGACGGAGAGGGTTTTGTGTTTTAGTAACTGAGAGTGATCACGCATCTTGTACGTGCCACAGAGACAGTATGTGTAAGGTTATCACGTTTACGCTTGCAGCATGCTTTCACTGAAAGATGAAAGCAGTGTTGTGTTAACTGGCCGGGCTTGCTGTCTGAGCCATTTTTGCGCACAGAGTGTCTGACTGCATGGTAGCTCCGTCGTGGGACACAAACAAGTCAGTCAAACAGCCATGCAGGGAAGGCCGTGCCTGGAGAGAGGGATGAGCCAGAATCAAGAGGGAAGAGCAAGCAGGGGAGTGAAAGAGAGCACACGAGGAGTCCTGCTTATTACAGCTGCACAGATGGTGCAGCAGATGAGATGGGAGGGATAGATGGATAGAAAAGGAGTGAGAGTAAGACGGGGAAAGAGAGAAATGGCACGAGAGCACGTGTTTGACAGTGTACATAAGGATCGCCGGATTGGAAAACTTCCTAGGGAAACACTTTAATATTTATTGTTCTATGGCTGGTTGGAAACTGTCTTTCCACCTCCAATTCGTCAGCAAGAAAAATGGCTGAGGAGACGCCTGTGAAATATTAATTCCATTGCAAAGAAGTAGGAAGGTTGGAAAGATAGAGCGGCATATGGTGGGAGATCCTGAGGGAAAGAACACTGGGAAAGAACACTGAAGAGAGGGTTGGAGTAGTGAGGACACGAGGAGGAGTGCAGGAGAAGAAGGAGGGAAATTAAATTATTGGGAGGAGGATTCAGTGGAGCTCATGAGTCTGCATTTGCAAGGGAGCAATATCTGAATAGCTCAGACTTTGTGCTTTGTAAGCTTTTATTCCAGGCATAGTCAATATTCATTCAGTCTGTCTACCAGTGATACATACAGAAGTAATAAGAGGCAGATGACATTTCTCACATGTTCTGAAAAGGCAACATTAGCTGATACGGAAGCTTCACAGTTCTCCTCTAGCTTTAATTAATTGATTATCAGCAGATTTTAGACTTCAAACTGGAAAGGAGAAGATTATACAGGGCTAAGTGACTGCGCTTTTGACATTATTGCAACAACAAACAGATACTTGTCAGTGATCAGACCCAATCGAAAATTAATGATTTAATCCCATTGGAATCTACACGCTGGTGGTGGTGGAGGTGGAAAAAACTGAACCTATGGCTTGTTGGAGTGTACCTGGTATGCACCATGGTATATGCGCTGCACTTATAAAGCACCCTTCAAGTCTTCCGACCATTCAAAGCGCTTTACACTACATGCCACATTCGCATACCTCACTCACTTCTGATTAGTAGATGACCCGCTCTACCTGCTGAGCCACAGCTGCCCCTGCATGATTCTGTATTCAAACTGAAAACAGCCCCATGATCCCTCAACATACAGTGCAAAGAGTGATAACAGTACTATCAGGCACCAGTAAAAACAAAGGAAAAAACAGTTAAGACAAGATGATGGCTGCATAAACTATTCAATTTAATGACTACTTGAAAATCGTGACCCATTCCTATTATGTATTTTGCTACTGTGTAGTGTTACATAATAGCTGACTTTGTTCATCCAAAGTGTGTTTGTATAAGGCTATCTTTGTCAGCAGATTGTGCAATTCACAATACACAAGTAATCAAATATACCAGTTAACATTTTATTTTTATCAGAATAAAAAAGTGCGATATAAGTACAGTCCATTTACATATCACAACTTAACTGGATTCATTAAAGGAAGACATTTACATAACACAACTCGCAAGCTATGTGGTATAACACCATGTAAAGCAGGGCAGCTAAAAAATTATGTATGATTCTGATGAAGAAAAGGCAGTCCAGTAGATAGGTTGAGGCTGCTACAGAACTCACAAATTACCACAATGAAGGGGCTTATCGCTAGTTTACTTTGCACAGGCAGATGAGACAAACCCACTTTTTTTCATCCTTCTCTTTTATCTAACTGCTGCTGCTGAGTGCCAGAATAATCATATAATTGGAACACAGATTACCAATATACTGTATATAACACAAAAAAGGCTTGCAGAGGATGTAGTAGTTTGTTGACGACATCCATAAAACTCACCACTAAGAAAATCTATTTAATACCTTTTCCAAAGTCTCAATCTACTCTATTTATTGGCCTAAATATACAAACCTACTAGCTATAAAAGGTTGCAAGAGCTGCAGTCAAAACACCACCTATCTTACTAAATAAAAAAAAACATGGTGGCCATCAGTGTTGGCAATGTCGCCTTTGAAGTCTCAGCTATTAAATTGCTGAGTACAATGTTACAACCAATAAAGACAAAAGCCATAAGATAAAAATAAGACCTGGGTTGTTGTAATCAGCATTTTACTGTACCTGAACTTTGCATGTTGTATGAATAATTGTTTTTTAAAAAGTGTTTGCAGTAAACAATCAAAGACGTTGTCAAAGAATGTAATGCGGCTGTGTGGTATCTTCCAATATTAATATTCTGTTGGATGAGTAGATTGTGGGGAGGACCCTGTGGTGTCTGAAGACACTCCTCCCCTCCTTGAACCTCCTCCTAATGTTGATGAGTATATTGAACAGCACATGCTGTGGGAGGTAACTGCAGCCCAGAGCTGAAACCTAGAAAAGGCAGACAGAGTAAGGAACATTTTTAAAATCTGACAACAGCATTTGTTGACAACAGACTTGGCAAAACCTCACTGGTGGAGAGTGAATAATGAGAACACAAAGAAACAACAGGATAGAGTAATTACACAGAATTTATGTGCATAAACATGAAAAAGCCTGAATAAGAACAGTTGTCTTCTTGATTCGCTACATTTGATTTCCTGCCATATGATTTAGTATTCCAAGATGTCTGAGCTTATAGTGTACCTGCACATAGAGCAGAATGCTCTGTCCCTATCCTTTATATTACAGGTAGAGAAATAAATCAATGTGCAGTATAAGACAAATGATTTCTATTCCAGTTGAGGTAATCAATACACAATCAGTGTTCTGGTTTTTGTGTACCTGTTTATGAACAAATTTGGGTTTCTGTCTTTGAGTTCAGGCCCCATAACAAAATCTGTATTTGATGAAAAAGAAAATTTATTCTCTCTCCAGAAAGATGCCAAAGGATGTGCGCTTAGGTGATTTCTGTCACTCTTCCTCTTTGTTTCATGTCCCTCACTAAGAATGCACAACATGTGAGTATTTAAGAAGGTCAGGTCAAGACCATCTTTGTCCATTGGAGACCTGTTGTGTCCCAGTGGAATAGAATAATGAAGAAACCAATTTCCTCTTTTGTCAAAGCTATGTGAACCATGTAATCAGCAAACCCTGCCAAAACACCCTTCAGGAGGAAAGAACGGGGGGATTTCATTTTAAGGAAATATTGGAGCTTCACAGCTTTTATTGCTTTTGATTGTCATCTATTCTAAATGAAAATTTGCTGGGTCTTTTCACATATTATAACCCAGCATGTTATTCATTGCTGAACCTTTGTGATTTTTGCATTGGCCACAAGGAAATGGCTCTCGATTCCTTTCATCCACTTTAATATCTGATATCCGATCTCAGGTAAAAGAAGCATAAAAAAAGCCTTTTTCCTATCAGATGTCACCTTTACTCTACACCTCTGGAAGACAGTGAAAAGAAGGTGCATAAAAATGAATTACAATGAGTAACAACTTATGATGACTGAGAGATTCTGTATTAGTGTTGGAGGGCAAAAGTTTCCCTCCTGGTGTGGTCTTGAGAATAAGTGAAAACGCCCTCCCAGGTGTTGCTCCACAAGATGGGCTCGGGATGGGATGATAATATATTCCCTAAGCATTGGTTCTGCCTTTGAAAAATGTTGGTGCTGGGAGAAGATGGTCTTGCACTGTTTGAAAGGCAAGCCGCAGGGGGGACAGATGCTCTGATATTCCAGCAAGGGTATAGCTGCAGGGCCTCATGGCTGTTCTCTGCCTAGCAGGGAGAAGTTGTGTTGAGTCACGCCTACGCAGCTCAGCAGGAGAAGCTGGGAAATGGCAGGCGATGAGCAGCGGCATGCTCCTCAGGTCACGTTGCTCCATTTACCAATGAGGGAAAGAGGGTAGATCTGATCAGACTGTACTAATTTACAGTCATGGAGTCAATGTCTTGCTACTGTTCAAATACATGCAAAAAGCTAAAGTTTTTTGGCTTGTGACCCTTATAAACAACAAAAATCAGTTATACAAGAGAGAGCTGTCAAAATTGAAGAGAAACTGAAAATCTAAACTTTATTATCTTGCGATTGCTACCATTTTGTAGTCCAACTGATAAATCTGTTATTGCACATAAAAGCAAAAACAATCTGATATTTTAAAGTGGTCATATTATGCTCATTTTCAGATTAATTATTTCACCAGAACAAGTTTACAAGGTTTTATTTTCAAAATACACCATTATTTTTTTTGTCATTCTGCACATTGCTGCAGATCCTCTTTTCACCATGAGTGTTAAAAACTTCATTTCAGCTACGCAGTGATACATCTCATCTCTACAAGATCTTTGTTGGGAGTTGCACATGCACAGTACCAAGTTAAGGACTACTAGCCAATCAGAGGCAGAGTAGGGCAGGTTCTGAAAAGCTGGTAAACATGGCTTTAGTTCAGCTGTATATGTTCCCCTTACCAGCTTAGCAACATTGACTGGAGCAAGAGTTTCAGAGTGGTGAGTTATTAATCTGTACCAAATGTATCTTTCATCCATAAAGTTATAACTGAGCTCTGTCTCTACATCACTTTAACACCTTTATGTCCATTGACTGCCTGGATGGAAGCTAATGTTTGGAAGGAAAGGGAAGGCTGCAGGCAGATATCTTGTCATTGTGTGCTGCAGCTCAGTGTGTTTTTGAGGGTGTGTTTGACTAGTCGCTATGAGCATTATGACATATTTTCTTGTGACATCACAGGAAAGAGGAACAAAAGGCTGGACTACAAACGAGCTGTTTTCAGGCAGTCCAGAGCAGAGTTTTCTGTGGGGGATGGGAATTCCTTTTGGACTTTTTTCACTTTGCAAACCTATAACATGCACAAAATAGTTATTTCACTCAATAAAGGAGAGGAAAAAAAGCCAAAGAGCATAATATGACCTCTTTAAATAACCCATATTACAGATGAATCAGATAAAACCATGTCTGGGAAAACCACCCATCCAGGGTGAGGTTTTCTCACATAGCATCATTACACTAAGATGAAAGAGATTTCATAGGCTCTTCCCCAGTAATAGTTGCATCATATTAGTCCCAGTCTATCTCTTTGTCTCTTCTGAAGTATGAATTTACATTATGTTAGAATAGATAGAAAAAATTTGGCCAAGTACAAAAAAAGCAACAACATCATATGGCTGTCACTAAGCTATGTTTTAGTGCACTGATTTTCCTGGTGTCCCCATAAAAGGCAGCATCGTTGGTGTCTCTGAAGAAGATGACTAATTGTGGCTGTGGACTTGCTTACAGCTGCTTAGACAGGCTTGAGCCATGGAAAGCGACAATTTTCTGAAACACCTTAATACAGGGTGTAGACACAAAAATGTATTCACCTCATTGAAAATAAGACACAAAGGTAGGTAGTATTAGGTTGAATGCCCATTAGTAACATTTATTATCTATAAACAAGATCTAGCAGTCAGTACATTGATATGTGAGTTTTCAAAACCCACAAAATACATGTTAAACAGACTGGATAGCCATCTTGCTTCTTGGATGCATTGGGCTTTTCTGTTCAGTCACGTTAGTCAGATGCTGAAAAGGTGCATTTGTGTAGCCAGGATGTGTATGCAATGCTTTCTAAAATGACATCTGCCTGTACTGTATGTGTTTGTGTTAGCTGTGTGTTATCTTCATTTAGCCGACTCAGCCATCTCTACAGCTCCTCTCAGCTCTATGGAATTATCTTTCAGCTAATTGTTTCAGTTTTAGGGACCACAACTTTCCTGTCTTGATTGACTGTCTTAGCGTTTTCATTGAAAAAGCCCTAAAAGCTCACTGTACACTACCTGCTCAGCACTGAATGGCAGACCAACAAAGTTGGCAGCTAGCTGGTGAACATAGCAGAGCATTTTGCAGCTAGAAAATGCAAAACACTCTAAATTAATACTAATGTTGGTCTTTATGTGCTGGATGTTTAAATAGGCAACTATTATTATTATTTATTGCAGATGTTTAAGTAATTTATCTCCAGAAAACGAAGAGGGTTAGAATAATATTTCTTATTTGGTGAATGAATTAAATTGTATAGGGCCATGGGTAATTGACAATTTATACATCTAGAAATGACATGTCCAAATTTGGCTTAAGCCTTTCAAAGAAGCCAAATTGTATCAGTAAAGCAGTTTAGCAAAAGTCTCAAATGGATTCTAATGGGGATTTAGTTGCTTCAAATATGCCTTTGAATGTTAATGGGGAATGTTTTGCCTCCAGTGGCCATTTCCAGACTATATTGTGAGTCCTTGAAGTAGGAAAAAGCTGGTATTGTTCAATTAATTTCATTTCAAGGTTAAAGCCTGGCAATTGCAGTTACACTTGCTATAATACAGGAGCAAATAGCAGTAGTTCTTTGAAAAGACATGTCCCTATGTCTTGCCTTTCCTGGCCTCACTGAGTTGTGGAGAGGCCTTGGATGCAACGGCTGAGTTTATCACTCTTAATGAGAGACACTGCAGTAGGCCACACTCCATTACGCATGAGCCAGATGATAAATTACATCGCCTTCCATGACTCCCTGACCCCAAGGGATGTTTAATTAATCAGAGGCTGGACATGGCCACCATTAGTCGAAGGAACAGCGGCCAGGGCTGCCCCAGACACATTTTCACTCCCACACATCATTATTTGGCTATCTTTCCAGCTCCCTCACTTTGGCAGCCAGGTGTGAATATACAGAATCAGAACAGGGAGAAGGAGAGAGACGGAGTAACATCTTCACGACCTCATGGGGGCTGTTACCAACACTAACTGCTATTTGAATGTGAAACAACCTCAGCTCATAATCAGGTTAGAATATGAATAATTGAATGTCACAGATAACCTGAGAGGAGGGAGGAAATTAGGAGAAAGCATTGCTGCACAGGTAGAGCAGCAGTTCCCAAAATGGAATCTAGGGACCCCCAAGAGGGACCCTGGAGGGAGATCCTGGAAGTTACTGACAAAACGAGGAGTAGTTTAACTTGAATTAAATTTAATTCACTAGAAATGATCACAATTAATGTAATGTATTCTAATGAGGTTCATTTCTCACCACTACCTTTTTTTGCCATAATAACCATTGCCATAATAAAAAAGTTCAATCAGTAAACCAACATCAGTCATCCAGCTCCATGACATCAAGGGACAATTCACTTGTTTATATTATGTTATACACTTGCCAGCCACTTTATTAGGTACACCTTGCTAGTACCGGGTAGGACCCCCTTTTGCCTTCAGAACTGCCTTAATACTTCATGGCATACTTTCAACAAGGTGTTAGAAACAAAACAGGTGTTAGAAACTCAGAGACTTTGGTTCATATTGACATGACAGCATCACGCAGTTACTGCATGATTTTTGTGAGCTGCACATCCATGATGAAAATCTTTTGTTCCACAACAAAGGTGCTCTACTGGATTGAGATCTTGTGAATGTGGAGGCAATTGTAGTACAGTGAACTCACTTTAATGTTCAAGAAACCAGCTTGAAATTATTTGAGCTTTGTAACATGGTGCATTATCCTGCTGGAAGTTGCCATCCGAAGAGGCATACTGTGGTGGCAGGCAGGCTGTCGCGTTTAAACAATGCTCAGTTGGTTCTAAGGTGCCCAAAGTGTGCCAAGAAAATATGCCCCACACCATTAAACCACCGCCCATAACCGCTGATACAAGGTAGGATGGATCCATGCTTTTGTGGCGCAATGACCCACGCGAGGAGCATTAAACAGGATAATTTCGGTTATGTTCTGTAAGTTAAAAGAGTGTTTAATAT
>JAPMOB010236602.1:0-12310 GCA_029875015.1 Lepomis gibbosus
TCTCTCTCTCTCTCTCTCTCTCTCTCTCTCTCTCTCTCTCTCTGCCATGAATGTTTAGGTTCTTTAGGTTGCAATGTTGTCAGAGCACAGTCACATATAAACTATAAAAAATCTAGAATTAATTAATAGGTAATTAATTTAATTTATTAATAATTTGATAATTAAGTTGCTTTATAAGTTGCTTTATACAAACAACAATGGGTCTGTCCAACTTTAATTGTACAAAACATAATTTCCCAAAAACAAAAATTTGACTAGTGAAAATGCTGTGTGGCTAGTAATTTTGGAAAATCACTAGCCACATTGGCTCCTGAGCAAAAAAGTTAATGTCAAGACCTAAATACAAAGTATCTCTTTATAGGCGTCATAATCAACCTGGAGATTTGTTTTCCGCCACCTGCTTTCAGCTTTTCGACTTTCACTTTTTTGAGTTCTTACCAGCATGCCATTTCTCCATGGAGATCTTCTCTTATCAATTCAATTCAAATTAGCTTTATTGGCATGAATGTGTAACACTATTGCCAAAGCATCATACATCCTACATAAAAATATCAGAGACCACCTTTACCTTGGCAGGTGCAATGACATCAATAACATTTGTAATTTTAGAATTGAAATTATCTACAAGCTCATTGACTGAGACCCATGACCCATAACCAAAGTGTACATCATAAATACTCAGACTGCACTGTTATATTGACAACATTTTGCCTATCTCGCAGGTGGCTTTGAAGATGAAGGAGATAAACTGGCTTATCTAGTAAGACAGAAGGTAGTTGGGAACTCCCCTTCTGATACAGTCACTCCAGACAACTGGTTCTGTAGTCCACAAATAGCACCAGGTAGACATTATCCTTGTACACTCTCATTTCCCTGCAACCTTACAGCTCTTACAGGTTTGATGTGCTAACACATGCTTAGTCACGGTTAGCTCTTACTTTGGCAACAAGCAGTTCATCAGCAAACTCCGTAAATCACAGAGAGTTGCGGCAGAGCAGCAGGGGGAAACAGGGAACTTTAATGTTAAATTTATCAGGCCCAACAGTTCCAGTGATGCTTTTGTAGACAGTGGAGGATGCAGGAAGCAAGGCAGCTGACTTGCGATGTTGACGGAGCAGCTCTCAACTGCGTGTATGAACAACCGAACTTAACTGATAGATTGTGCACTGTAGCACGATACAAATGATCTCTTTGAAAAGGCAGTTCTGTTTTGAACATACTCTATAATGTTTACTGCAACCTTGAGATGTTAACATTTTATAATGTTGACATACATGTTCCTGGATTGTGAAGATATGATCTGTAGCCGTCATGTTGTGGTGCTGACAGCTGGTCTGCTCCTCTGACAGAGGTCTCAGGGGCAAGCTTTAAACAATGAAAAGATGATGCAGCTGTGCAACATGTCATATTTAAGTGACGTTGCTTTATAATGACAGCTTTGAAGAAAAAAGCTGTTAAAATGCCTGTTGCCTCGATTCCTCCGAGTTACAAACCGAGAAATAAGAAAGAAAGTCCTCATAAGTCTTTGTCTGTCCATCATTAATGATCTCATTAGTGGTAGTAGGACTAGGCAGTACACTCATGCACCAGAGGGCATTGTTGCAGTTGAATTCCCTGACAGGTCCTTGAAGAGCTCCATTTGTGTTCATACATTCATCATTCAGAATCATGATGACCATCAATGAGGCAGAGTGGGACAGTAGCCCCCCCTCAAAAGGACGGCCCCTGACGTCCTAAAACGAAACACCAAAAAACAAATAGGTCAAGCTGGCCCAGGGTGGGTGGAGGGAGGTTAGGCGATGGGCCAGAGTCCATGGGCACAAAAAACAAAAACACACAGTCCAGAGTAGCAGGGGCAGAAGTAGGCGGTCTGGGGCAAAGAGGAACTGGCCATCTCAGGTGGGCGGCCCGAGGGAGAACAGGGACCAAACACTTCAGGAGGCTGACCCAGAGGTTGAACCTGGAGGCCAGGCAGAACTGGGGCGTGAACAGTTCAGGAGGTCGCCCGGGAGGACGACCCATGAGGCCACGCAAATTGGGGGAAAAAACAGAGTTCAGGAGATCGTCCCAGAGGACGACCCATGAGGCCGTGCAGATCAAGGGGGCAACAGAGTTCAGGAAGTCACCCGGGAGGTCGACCAAACAAGCCGGGCAGATCGGGAGGGCAACAGATTTCGGGAGGTCACCCGGGAGGACGACCCATGAGGCCGGGCAGATCAGGGAGAAAACACAGTACGTGGCCAGACAGGGGAACCTCAGGCGGGCGGCCCGAGAACAGGGCAGGGGAGCCAGATAATTCAGGGGGATGGCCTAGCAGGCAGAGTTCAGGGGGTCAGCAGAACGACCAACAGTGAGGTAGGAAACCCACTGTGGGCCGAGCAGGAGGCCGACGACAAGACCTCTCCGGAGGTCGGCACCCAAGCCTTGGGTGCCCTGGAGGAGCAGCTGGTCGGGGGTGCTCTGGAGGAGCAGCTGGGCTGGGGTCCGAGGGCTGAGCAGCTGGGCAGAGGTCCACGGACCGGGCAGCTGGGCCATGGACAGGACACGAGGAGCTGGAGTCAGTCTGACCACCGACTGGACAGCTGCGCTGGGGACCATGGGTCGGACACGAGGAGCTGGAGTCGGTCTGGCCACCGACTGGACAGCTGACATATAGATGTCATGGAGATTTTTTCATTTCAAGTTCTTCTTCTTCTTCTCATGCCACAGGTTGCTCCCGCTAACTGGGCTGTCTGTTTGAATAGTGTGGAGGAGATTTAATGTAATTTTCTCCCTAAACCTGATTCATTAGTAGTTTCAGGTGAGTAGTTTGAGACAAAATATTTAACATTCATTAAGACTACATTATTACCACAGAATCTAACAAAATGTGCTAAAATCTGTGTAAATGTCAGTAACATTTACTTAATGTTACTCCGCCATCTTGAGTCCAGACATTGCAGCGACAAGAGGAATGGTCGGTTTATTTTAAATTCTCTACTAAGAGGGGGAAGCCATTGGATGTTAATGAAAAACCCCACAAACTACAAACCGCATTTGACTAAAAATCTAACGTTTATTTATAACGTTAACTTTTTGAGCTTAGTGCACTTTGGAAACGCCTCTGGGATCCTCACAGTTGTTAGAGAAACGCATAATAGAGGAAACCTTGTAATTTTTTAGTATGAGATAAAGAAATAAAACCCTGCAAATTCAAGTACAATGAACTTTTACAAATCTAGTGTTACGTACATATGTTTTGTGTAGTATTGTCCTCAGCTTTGCAGAAAATGCTGGTCAGCAATGCAGGTCGGTCACGTCCACGTGTGAGACTTGCCCAGACAAGGGGTGCCTTTCCCATACAACCATGGAAGGTAGCATTGAACTATCTTGGTGCAATGCATTGTTAAATCTGAAGCACGACGTGGTTTGAACTAACTGAGTTTGAACCAACATAGTTCGAACTAACATGTTTCCACATGTGTTCGTCTGACTTTCACAGCACAAGACTCACAAAACGTTGTCATATTGCGCCTAAATATGTCAGTTGTGACCGAGTGAGATTATTATATTAACCTATTATTTTTAGGCTTTTCGTATCATAGTCATGTCTGCAATAACAAGAATCCTAATAATATCCTAATATCCAAATCATTTTATTTAACCTGCATATAGTCTATTACTTACAAGAAAAAAATAAGCAACTATAAGCGATTACAAGACATTTAGTAAAATAGCTTTAATCTGCAAGTATCTTCGTTCCAACACTTTACACTATTATGATTCCTCCTTCTCTATTTGTCTTTGTTATAAAGGCAACGAAAACTCTCAGGGATTTATTCATTACAGTACTTTCATGGATTGTATGCTGTCCCTTTTTATGTTTATGTTTGTAATAAAGACTTGAGAACAACCGTCTTCCTCATAGGCCTGGAAATGTATAAACAAAGGTAATAATAAACTTCTTGTCTGACTGACAAGGACATTTTGTCCTTTAACCTTTGTACTGGGTGACTAATTAATATCAAATTAAGTTACTGTGAACAGATGGGTTCTGTGAGAAAAACGTCTGTTTGTAGACAGATTGGCTACTGAAATAATGCAACCCTACCCATGACTCGACAAATACATTTAAAAGTACTTTTCCAATTACATTTAAACATTACATCCACCACCTAACATTTTATTTTCTGCTCTCTGTGGCGTAGTCACCATGAACTAAGCTTCATACTGATAGTGTACTGTATGTTCTCGCTCTAATTTTTAATAAAGTAATAATAACTATAGTTGCCATTGCCCCTTCAACACATTTTTTACACAGTTATAAAGCTACATTGGACATTTTTTCAGCAATACTGGCCTGTTGTGTCGGCTAATATAGTGCAAAGAAAACAGTCCTTGTGTGTAATTTTAGACCTTGAGCTCTACATGTCATGGCACTGATCATGATTCAAGCTGTTCCCTTTCGAGGGAACTCAACACTGCGTCGTGAAACGACTCTTTAGGGAAGCTCCTCAAGCACATCTGCCTCTGAGTATGAATGAAACTAATACAATCTTGACTGGCGTCGTGCCGTGGCGTATCATGTGACGGCATACCCGTAAGCATAAAAGGACGCATTGTGTGTGCATTGTTTCGAGTTTCTCCAAGATTGGTTCTCTGTGGGTCTCCCCCCGTCCACGCTTGGTGTACCTTGGTGTAGAATGAGATCAACGACCCGGTCCAGGGTTCCCTACTGGGACCTAGCGGTGGTTCTCAAAGGGCTGTCATTGGCTCCCTTCGAACTTCTTTAGTCGGCTTCGCCCAGGGACCTCATGGGCAAGATGGCATTCCTCCTGGTCATCACCTCTATTAAGAGGGTGGGGGATCTTCATACTCAGTGACCCGGACTTCTTGGTATTTGCTCCCGGCGGAGTTGAGGCCATCTTGCATCCGAGGCCTAGCTATGTGCCTAGGTGCCTTCGAGCGTGGCATGGTCCGCTGTTCTAGAAAGCACGCGTTTCATCCTCCACCTCATGTGTCAGCAGAGGAAGAACGGATCCATTTGCTCTGCCCTGTGAGGGCTTTGAGAGCCTGCCTTGAGAGGTCCTCTTCCTGGAGGAGGTCGGACCAACTTTTGGTGTGCTTTGGGTCACCTAAGAAGGGGCTCCCCGTGTCCAAACAGACCATTAGCCAATAGATCATTCAGGCCTCATTCAGGATCCTTGGCCTACAAGGTGCGCAGTTTGTCCTCACCTTTGGCCGTGAGGGCCCATTCTACTAGGGCATCTAGGGCCCTCCACTTGGGAGTGCCCCTCCAGGAGATCTGTGAGGCGGCCGGTTGGACTACCCAACACGCCTTTATCAGGTTTAACAGTCTGCACCTCCCTAGTATGCCTGGCGCACGAGTGCTCGTGTCCTGACTGGGCCTTGGGGTCAATTTCACCCTGGCCAGGTCTTCGGGGCGGGGCCTAGTGGGTATTCGTTACCCATAGAGTCGTTTTATGACGTAGTGTTGAGTTCCCTCGAAAGGGAACGTCTCGGATTATGACTGTAACCCTTGTTCCCTGAGAAGGGAATGAGACACTGTGTCACCTTGCCACGCCCCTTGATGCCCTGGAGCACCTTGCTTCATCGCGAGGCTGTTGTATGTGTGTGCCGGCGTCCTTTTATGCTTCCGGGTATGCCGTCACATGATACGCCACGGCACGATGCAAATCAAGATTGGATTAGTTTCATTCATACTCAGGGGCAAATGCGCTCAAGGAGCTTCCCCATAGAGTCGTTTCATGACACAGTGCCTCTTTCCCTTCTCAGGGAACAAGGGTTACAGTCGTAACCCGAGACGTTTTCTTTGATTCTCTTATGTTTTCACTGTTCCCTCCACTTGTGTAAAAGTGTGTTTGTGTTAATAATATTAATAATGAATTAGATTTATATAGCACTTTTGTAAATACTCAGAGAAATACTCAAAGACGCTTTACAGTGGGAGGATAAAAATAATTACACTAAACAAAATTATACACGCAACACGTGTTTCTGCCCCCATTCATCATGAGCTAAACTCAAAGATCTAAGACTTTTTCTATGTACACAAAAGGCCTATTTCTCTCAAATATTGTTCACAAATCTGTCTTAGAATCTGTGTTAGTGAGCACTTCTCCTTTGCCGAGATAATCCATCCACCTCACAGGTGTGGCATATCAAGATGCTGATCAGACAGCATGGGTATTGCACAAGTGTGTTTTAGGCAGCGAGGTTACCCGTGAATTTCTGGACCATAAGCCGTCTCGAAAGGAGTTTCAGAGAATTTGGCAGTACATCCAATCGGCCTCACACCCGCAGACAACGTGTGACCACAACAGCCTTGGATCTCCACATTCAGTATCTTCACCTCCAAGATCGTCTGAGACCAGACACCCGGCAGCTGCTGCAACGATCGGTTTGTTTAACCAAAGAATTTCTGCACAACCTGTCAGGAACCGTCTCAGGGAAGCTCATTTGCATGCTTGTCATCCTTATCGGGGTCGGGCCGACTGCAATGTACTTATCAATCGCTTGCTCAAAGACTCTCCTGCCACTTATTACCAGATTGTCCCGTCAACTCAGTGGTAATTTACTTTCAAACTTCTCTATCATGAAGTCTCTGGTGTGTTTGTGACTTAAGTGTCAGACACAAAAGTAGTCATACAAACAACAATTTCAGACTGTAAGTTGATAATGATAAAGCATGAATTAACCAAGGTTGCTCCCTTTTAGGATGAATCTCACAAGTACAAATATGTATGTTCTCCTAGTTTGCTCAAAACTCAAGAAATGTCTTTTTTTGGGGAAAAAACAAATATTCAATTGACAATGTGTCTATTCAAACAGTAAAATGGGAGCATTCATTGATGTACTGACCATTAGAAAATCATAATAAAAATATTCACTTTCTGCTTTATAGTTAATACAATTTTAAATTGGACTAGGGAAGGCTTCATGTTGTGGCCAGTGTGTTCAGACTTATGTTACTCAGTGCCAGTAGCACTTACTGTGATTCTAACTGTTGGGTTAGAAACATATTCAGTGTTATCTTTCAAAGAAGCCCAAACTATGTATCTACTCCAAATGATTCAAGACAGCATTCTATTGATTTTGGGTATGGCTCAGAATTTTAATTTTACAGGAATTGTACAAGGTTAAACATGCCCTGATACATTTTCTCTTCACCCACCAAATTTAGAAAACATCACACAAGAGAAAATTTAAATTCACTAAAGAATTTGCATTCTGATCATTGTAAAGTTTCTGATTTTGAAATAATACAAACCACAATAGTCTCACATAATATAGCTATACGTGATTACATTAAATGTGTATACTAAGAAAATCAACCGTGTATTGTTTTAAATTATGTACCATGACCTTTGATAAAAACTTTATAAGGGGGTTCAGGGTTGGGGTGTGCAGTCCACTTCTAGCTACATGTGTTCCTTCATTTAATTTGTTCTCTTGTTTGCTTTAAAATATGCTCACTGTGGAGCTGTTATGTTGATGTGCTATGTTATGCTGCTACATTTGCAAATGAAACCTAAACATGAATTTCACATGCTTTTGAAAGTTACAGAAAGGTTTAGATAAGTTAAAGGAGAGTAAAACAACATCATTTTAATCACATTCAAATATCTTTCAGACAATGGTGAGCGTGATTTTACTTTAAAGTGTGGCTGATTTTACTTTTTTAGCATGGATAAAAAAGAACCGCATTAGTACTAACTGACAGTTAAATATTGGTATAGCACAGTGCTCAGAGAAGCAAATCATTTATACATTACATTTTATATTAAAACTGAAGAGTTCAACCATTTCTGACATCCCAGGACTTAATAGATAGTGTTAAGTATTAGTAGTGTTGTTACTTTGTTTAGGTTATTATTTTAGTGATGATTCAATGGGCCAGGTGCTTAAAGTTGGCTGTGTCATTCTACATACAAGAGCAAAGACGATCATGAATTTTGGATTTTTACTAAGTCCTTGCTCATACCAGCAAAGTAAATCAAAGTCTGCTGGCAATTTAGATGGTAATCAGCAGTGATGCTATTGCTGGCTTGATAGTATCCATGACAAAAGTACCAGGCAGGATGCAGTAGCAAGACTGATCTTGTGGCTCACTCCACTTGATTCTATAAGTTCTGTAAAAAGAAAGCAAAACATTTGTTAAATAAACAGTTTGGCCAAATTTTGACATTTCTGATGAATTGGAACACAATGTAGCTTACGGGTGTCATTCACGTGGATTGAGCTGCCTTCAATGTCAAAGCCAGTGACGTTTGAACGTTCACTGATCAACACCCTTCCAATCTGAATATTATTAGGAACAGATGTGCTTGCAAAGAGAAGTTTCATGTCATTGATGACTGATCCACTTCTGCAGATGGAGAAACACAAAATAATTTTGAAATATCAGATTTTGGCCAGATTTTAAGTTGTAGCACGGTAAGTCTTAACAAATTACCTGAATGACACCACATCCAGGGAACTGAAGGAGGAAGGGAATGCCTTTTTGAACGCAGGTTCAAGCTGCAGAAACAGAAAACAAATTATACTTAAACACCTATTCATTTTTTTCAATAACATTAAGGTTCTTCATGTGTATTTGTGGGCAGTGTGCATTTTTCAAGTGGTATTCGATTCCTTTCTATGTGGGGATTTTCTGCTTGGGGAATCGATCAGGAACATCTATCACACCAAATCTTTCAATTGCTGTATTGCAATTGTTTGTACTATGTGTTTTATCATATACAGGACAAGTTAAGCATGGCTTAATGATTATTTTGATAATGGACCAAGTAAATTTTCCAGTAAGTTAACAGTATTTACAAAAAAAAACATTTGGAAAAATTTAACACCTAGAAATATACAAACCTAGAAAGATACAAAAAATAAATACAAAATTCATAAGGGTATTAGCTGTAATTTCAGTTCTCTGAACGGGGGCTTGAGCTCCAGTAATTGCAACAGTAGATTTTAAACCTAAGTGTTTGACTTACCTGTGTCTTTATCATGGAAACTCGATTTCTGAATGCTGCAGATGATTGATTGTTCAAGTCACTTGTAAATGTGCTTTTAACAGATCTGAAAGTCACTGTTGTTGTAATGAGTGCTACAGTTGTAGGTGTGATAGTTGTAGATATGGTAGTTGCGGTTGTAGTAGTAGTAGGTGTGGTAGTTGTAGATGTGGTGGTAGTAGGTACAGTAGTTGTAGATGGAACTGGACCGTCTGTAAAACATTTAAAAAAGAATAAGTTAATAAGTATTGAAACCAAAAAGATTTGTTTATATTTGTTTGATGTAAAACTGACTTTGGTACCAGTTTCACTGATTTATAAGGACCATCATAAAGGGCATAGACAGAGTTGGCTCTGTAGACTTTTTAGCTTCTTGTCTAGTTCAAAGTTGCTAATGTCAAAAATCTTAGTTAATAAATCATTTACATTACACGTATTCTGGCTGAATACAAGGTAGCTTGTCATGCCACAGTGTTGAACAGATGGATTAAATGGTCCAACATTGAACACAGTTTTTTTTTAATGAATCTCATCTATGCCTTCGTTTCCTGTGCAGCAGCATAATATTTTAATAACTTATTCAAAATTTGTATTAGCAGCACATTATTTCAAATGTTTTACATACTGATTAGTAAAGTTGTGTTTACTTACCTATTAGTGTGACTCTGTCGGGATTTATGGTCACATTGAAGCTATTGTTGGTATTATTCACAGCTTCTACTAAGGTTTGAGCAACAACACTGTTCTGTGGGAGTTCTTCAGTGCGAGTTGTCTGATTGAACACAACCTGCAGCTCTGCTTCAGTTCCATCGGCTCGAATTGAGAGACTCCTGTTTCATAAAACCAAATGTCAAATAAAAATATGTGATGATCGTGTTGCCGTTTGTTATGGGTGATTTACACATGACAGTATCAACATTAAACAATACCAATTTAAAGACCATACATCTGCATACAAAACACCAATGAACCACTATAGAAAAATGTTTTTACCTGAACAGTGTCAGAATACAGTACCCAAACTGAGCAAATCTTGGTCTGTATATGAAGTCACACTGCAAGAAAAAGAAACATTGAAAACCCTTGAGTAGCTTTTGAGCACAACTGTTTAAATTGATTTGAAATAAAGATGTACATGACATTAATTTCCAGCTCAACAGATGTGTCTTTCAGCTAAAAATGTGTGTGTAATTATTCATGCATAACATTCACACAGCCAGTTAATTTGTTCAATTTGGGAAATTACTCACCGTATCTACAACTCGTTGCTGAAGATCTTTGAATGCATTACTGTTGGGGTTAGTAAGGTCAGTTGAAAAAGAAACTACCAAAATGATTGAGATATGGTAAATAGGTTGAACAGCCAAAGTGGTGTTTGGTACAGCAGTTGTTGTTGGAGCAGGTGTCGTCATTGATGTAATTGTCATCGGGGCAGGGATCGTTGTTGCTTTGGTTGTTTGAGAATGTGTTGTTGATGCAGTTGTTGAAGCAGAAATCGTTGTAGTTTTAGTTGTAGGGGCAGGAGTCATTGTCAATGCAGTTGTCGTTGAAGCAGGTGTCATTGTTGCTATAGTTGTTGTAGCAGTTGTTAAAGCAGGTAGATCAGAATATAGGGTGCCATTCACATTGATTGAGCTGCCTTCAATGTCGAAGCCCTTGACATTTGAACTTTCATTGATCAACACCCTCCCAATCTGAATATCATTAGGAACTGATGTGCTTTCAAAGAGAAGGTTTATGTAATTGATGACTGATCCACTTCTGCAGATGGAGAAACATAAAATATTTTTGAAATATCAGATTTTTGCCACTACTCTTAAATTGTAACACAGTAAGTCTAAACTAATTACCTGAATGACACCACGTCCAAAGAACTGAAGGAGGAAGGGAATGCCTTCTTGAACGCAGGTTCAAGCTGCAGAAACAGAAAGCAAACTGTACTTAAACACATTTCACATATATGTTTGCCTAAGTTGTACATTGAGCTGGAGGTGTAGTTTAATTATCTTCAGTCTTTATTCATCATATCATTATTATTATTTTTCTGCAGCAGCAGCACAGATGTACGGGTATTTTCATCAGGAATGCAAATGTTCTAGTCATTATATATACAACTTGATATCTCTGGAATAAACAAAAAGTTGTTTTCTATATTTATCTTTTTTTGTTTGTTTTCTGTACTTTCTATAGTACAAAAAAACTAGTATTCGTTTCCTTGCTATGTGGGGAATTTCTACTTGGGGAATAGACCATTTGCTAGCTGTGTTTCAGTTCTTCGTAATATATGTTTAATGTGATACAGTACAAGTATTAATTCTTAATTGTTATTTTTGAAGGTTGCTAAGGTTATTGATACTTTAAGAAACTTGGTTTTAGTTGTTACAGTGATAACACTTTATAGTAAAGCCCATGATTTTACAATCTAATTCTGTCGTATGAATCAAGTTTTAATAAAGGATTTACTTAAAAACAACACTATAGGGAACAATGGAGTAAGTAAATTACACTACTTTTGTAAATACTGGTTACTTACTAGAAAACATACATTTGGAAATATTTAACACCTAGTAAAATACAAACCTAGAAAGACACAAAAATAAATACTAAAGTAAAAAGATTATTAGGTGTATTTTTAAGTGTTACCATAACATTTCAGTTCTCTCAATGGGGACTTGATCTTTCTGAAGAAAACGTTAAGTAATTCAGTAATAATAGTTTGACTTACCTGTGTCTTTATCATTGAACCTCGATCTCTGAATGCTGCAGATGATTGATTGTTCAAGTCACTTGTAAATGTGCTTTGAAGAGATCTGAAAGTCACCATTGTTGTGATGAGTGCTACAGTTGTAGGTGCGGTAGTTGTGGATGTGTCAGTTGTAGATCCACCGGTTGTAGAAGTGGTAGTTGCAGGTGCGGTAGTTGTAGATGTGGTAGTTGTAGATGCAAAAGTTGCTGATGTGGTAGTTGTGAGTGCAGCATTTGTAGATGTGGTAGTTGAAGGTGAAGAAGTTGTGAATGTGGTATTTACAGTTGCAGTAGTTATTGAAACAGTTGGCACAGGTGTTGTTGGGGTAGTTGTTAGCACAGTAGTGGAAGCAGGTATGGTTGATTCTGTTGTTGTCTGGGCAGGTGTTGATGCAGTTGTTGGCGCAGGTGTCATTGATGCAATTGTTGGAGCAGATGTCGCTGTTGCCTCAGCTGTTGGAGCAGGTGTCGTTGTCACTTCAGTTGTTGTTGGCGCAGTTGTTGTTGTCTCAGTGGTTGGCGCAGTTGGCGTTGCTTCAGTTGTTGTCTGGGCAGCT